>JAZEWU010000012.1:4476546-4488182 GCA_036362915.1 Geotria australis
TTGTGAGTTCAACATATTTATAGAATAAGGCTAGGCATGTGTCAGGTCACCGATCATGTCCTGGCTTCTTATTGGTTGACAGCCTTTTGTGACATCTCAACCAGCCTAGGGGATGGCATACAGAGCATCTTGTATTTGGTAATACTGTATTGTAATACTGAACTAAGAACTTGCCTTGTAAATCCTTCTGTAATTCAACGTTAGGACCGTAGAAGGGATAATCAGCATGCTCAGGAAAACCACCACCAGCCACGACCATGATGTGCCCCTTGTTGGCCACAGGATGGTACATATGTGCACTTCCTAAGGAAATAGGGCACACAACAACAAGCGTGCAATTTAGTTTGCAGGCCAATTAACCTATGCAGCAACATGTGTTTGGACTGTGGGAGGAAACTGAAAACCCAGGCGGACACGGGGAAAAGATGCAAACTCCACACAGAAAGGCACCCGAGCCGGGATTCGAACCCGGGGCCTTCTTGCTGTGAGGCGACAGCGCTACTCACTGCACCACCGTAGAAATTTAAACTACAACAGGTGTGGTAGGGAAAACCAAATGCTGAGTATTGCACCTTGTACTGCTTTCCTAAATAACAGTGTGTTCTTTACTCACCTGTGCTGAACACACTTCACTACTTACCACTGGGAAATTGCCAACCTGCTGCAGATGCCCTCGAGCCTATTCTTCATAATTAACCCAACTCGCCTCAGGTGCCCAAGGTTATTTTGTATGTAGGTCAGCAACCTCCCTGTGAGTTGTTCTCTTTAACGCCAGAGTCTAGTAGCACAACCAGCACAAATGCCTCTGCAACTTGCCTAAAACCTGCAAACACTGCAAACTGAATAGATGGCATTTTCTTACTCGTAGGCATTATTCCATAAAAACCTCCATCAATTGTTAACGTCCGTATTTAATGGGCCGTGCGAGCACCACCGCTTCTGTTTTGTTTGGCCACGAACTGCTTTTTAAGCATTCATCTGAAGTTAAAAGCGCAATGCACCACATTTGTCCATGTCTGTCAATCTATAATGTAATGGCGGTGGTATTATAACTCTCAAGGCTGTTCTGATATGAATACAACGTTATTATAAAGTTACGTGGCTATTCGGGCCTTACGCTATTGACAACCGGACAAATGTATAGAAGGGGTGTCCCAGTAAACATGGAGCGTCGAATCAATGTTGGGACAATGTTAGTCAATCGGTACCAGTCACATGCCCAATGTTGGCTCAGCGTTGCGTGTTTACAAGGAGTATTTTGTGTATACATCGAGCCGTGAAAACAGTACAATGTCGGGAGTTCTGCGAAAAAACCTTCTGTCGTCTCACACAGGGGCCTCACCTCGCCCAGAAAGGTGAGGGTTTCCACTTCGAAGTAGAGGCAGAGAGGCAGCGCGCCCATGCACGACAGCACCCAGGCAATGCAGATGGACAACAACAGCTGGGCACGCGTGCGGATGGCTTTCACGTGCGGGGGCAGGATGTGCCGAACTCTGTCGAAGCTGATAAGAGCCATCGTCAGGACGGAGCAAAAGCCGCTGCATCCCGCACACAAGGGGGCAAGACAACCATCAACCAACATATTACCTCGCGTTTCAGATTATAAGATGCACTTTTCCCCCCACCGTATTTGAAACCGACAGTTGTGGGCTACGTCGTAACCGGGGGAGAATATATTCCACTCAAGAATCACTTCGACGGAGACGGTTCATGCCAGCAATACATTGCCACCTAGAGGACAGGAGACCACCACCAGCCATTCAGAATCATCTTCCATACGACTTTTCTCCTCACATTAAAGCAGCGCGTTCATAATAATCTTATGCCAGGCAGCTGTGGATAGCAATACCTCGCACAGCAGTCTAGATTATACAATCTCTGGCATACATCTTTTCTTCAAAAAAGACTCCAAAGTTCCGGGTGCGTCTTATTTTATAGAGTGGCTGACCCAGGACACGCTGGAGGAATTATATCATTCGGCTGGCCTGGGAACGCCTGGGAATCCCCCAGGAAGAGCTGGAATCTGTTGCTGAGGAAAGGGATGTCTGGTCCACTCTCCTTGGACTGCTGCCACCGCGACCCTCAGCAGGACAAGCGGTTTAGAAAATGGATGGATGGATAGCTTGAAACGCATAAATATCGTGCAGTTCACTTAATGCTACGGACACGTGCGTTTGGGGTGTACAGGTGTATCGATCGGTATCGATTCTTAAGGCTCACGGTGGCTCCGTGACCTCAAGAAGCGTGCACGCGTTGTATAAGAATCGATTTTGTCTACTTCATGTCTCCTGCAGTCGCTAGAGGGCACTATATTAATCTGTAACGTGAATAATCGATTCTTCAATAGTGACAGTGAGAGGTTCATGTTTTACACTCCTACTAATGCATACTTGTTCGTATATGTTGTACACGTGCATAGTTGCATGTTGAACGTCATCGCATATTAATGGTGGATCATGTCTAGATGTTTTATCCGATTTTGTTGGTTGTTGCTAATAATATTACTGGATGTGAGCTACAGTATTTTTTTAAACACAAGTGCTGTCCACAGGCCCATAGACGCAAAACGTCAAGCGGCCAGCAACAAACAGCACGCGCGATCAAATTTGTAATAAACAAGTCACAACACGTTTCCTGAATTTAAGGTTAACCACGATTTAATATCACAATATACAACGCGCACAGTATTCGTTCAATGTCAACGGTATTCATTCAAAGCTAGAACGATTCAGATGCGTGAAGAAACCCCAGAGAGGTGGGGGGAAGGCTGCCTCGCGGTTGTCCGCCACCAACATTTGCCATATTAGTATGTTATCAGCCAATTAATTAAGTAATTCGTGTTTTTAGTTATGGCAGGAAACCGAAAACGCCAGAGAAAAGCCATACAGAATACGGGTGAGAGCACACAAACTCCACACAAACTCCACACAGACAGGCGACAGGAATGGTGCCGTGGGAGGGATAGAGGGCAGAAGCAGAAAGCAAGGTGTTGTGACTTGCAGTGTCGTGCTGGTTGGACTGGTTGGACAGGGTGGATGGGACGAAACAGACCGCGTCCTCAACATGACCTATATGGGGTGTTGTGTACAAGCTGAGAGGGATATTTTTTCTAGTAGAGTACAGCTAATTAGGACCCATATGATGGCTTCTAACCTGGAAAAGCTCGATAGGCGATGGGTTTTTTTTTTCTCCAAAGGAGATTTAAAAATCTTTAATTAAAACACGGAAAGTGCTGCCAAGTGTAACACTCTAACTAGTAGTCGCGGGTAATTAATGATCTGGTGCACACGGTGACACGACATTTTCCATACCCTTCAGAGTAAATGGACAAACCTGATCGTTATCTGCAGAAATGACCAGCCCGATGCCTGCCTGGGTTTACCGTTCACTTCGTGCTGAGGGCTGTTGAGTTGGGGGCGTTTATTATAGTGATAACAAACCTTATCGTATTCTCCAGATTTTACGAATCCATGGCAAGACGTGCCTCAAACTTGTACCCAGTGTAAAATAAGTTATACGCATCTAAAGTTACGGGAATCTCGTAACACACAGCGACCGGATTATAACAGGGGTAACGGCGTCTTTTCATTCGGAGAATACGATATGCTGTACCACTTCAAAAAAACCCACACAGATACAGGATTGTGTGTCGCTCCAGGCTACACCATCAAGGTTATATAATCATGCGGGTCATGGAGGCTTCGTTCCCTTACTGGCGTGCAATCCCTCCTGTTCAATCACTAACACATGCATTCAACGTGACAGGAGCCGGACAGATTCAGCGTTGTTTTCCCAAACAACACCATCCACGCACTGCTGTTGGACAGTCGCTAATCATCACACCGTCCCCTGAGCACTCTGCTCCTTTATCTGGCTAAGGGAAGGAGGCATCCAAGAAGCTAGGTTTTATTTCACGTGCCAAGCTTTCGTCTTTAACTCGGAACAATTAATGCTACTAAGCCAAGTATGGATTTGGCCGAAGTTGGATTACCGTCGTTATATACAGCCAAACACCTCGATTTAAGAGACCTCTATTCAACGGTCCTCGAAGGTAACGGACGATGCCTCCCTAGTGGCAATGTTTACATACCGCACTAGGGGAGGCCCAGGACCGGTCCAGAAAATCGTCACCGGTGTTGGCTGTGAGCGGGAATCGAACTGGGGTGGTCAGGTTTGCAGCCCAGCGCGCGCTAACTACCGAGCTACCCGCTCCCCCTCAGCACTCGTCTACCAAGCTGACATACCACAGAGACATGTTGAACAGGGTGATCTTGCAAAGGCCCTTGCCGAGTATCCACGAGCCAGTCCACCTGGTGATGACGATGGCGGGTATATTGAGCGAGAACACTATGTCCAGGACGGCCAGGTTGGTCACGAGCAGACACGTGGTGGACTTCATGGAGGAGGTCGTGAAGACGATCAGCAGCACCGTGACGTTGCCCACGAGGCTCGTGATGAAGATGAGCGTCAGGATGCTGGTTTCTGCCGACGCCTCGGCACGGCGGTCGTAGGTTCCAAACGTCGAGAAGAAGCCGAAAAACGATTGGTTTCCGTACGGCTCCGCGAATCCTTCCAAGTAGGACACGGAGCCCATGTTTTATACGCCCAGTTGGAGCGCACTGCCGGGGTATTGTGTGGCTGCACTATGAGCTTGTCAGGCAATCAACCAAGCCAGCTTGTGTCCGCGACAAATATTAACTTACACGACTGGCAGGCGTGAAATGGTCGTTATTGCCGTTTCATTCAACTTGATTTAATTTGGTCTTGGTTACTGTGAGACTAACGGAGACATCTGTTCAACACCGACCAAACAAATGTTACCTGCAGACGAGCCGAGCACACTGTCTGTCCAATCAACTTGATTTCAATTTATCTTGGTTACTGTGAGACTAACGGAAACATTGAATCTGTGTCTTTCTCGTGTCGATATTTCCAACGCACTGCGGCTCTGTTCAACACCTACCAAAGAAATGTCAGACGATCCTAACACAACATTATCTGTCCGAGAGTGACGTTCGTCTATACCTGCGCAAGAAGACAGTGCAAGCTGTCAATTGCACATGACATGATGTTGCAGTGGACGTCTCCAAATGTTACTTTGAAATGTGCGACACGCGCTAAAGAATCGTGGCGTGCAGCGGGATCGCGCTGTATATCAACACGCGCGCGTTAGGGCCTCTGTGCTTTTCTGCCAGTCGGTGAGTGGCAGAAAGATATATACTCGTTCAGTGCGCTATACTTAGTACATTGCGTGGCGTCATGTTTGGTCACAGATAACATTATGCTAAAGTGACTGCTGGGGGTCTTCTGTTGGCACACTTGATTGCCGTGATAAGGCATTTCATGACTAGGGTTGCCACCTGTTCCGGTTTTGCCCGATGATGTTCTCTTTTTGAGGCGACTGTAATACTTTCCGGGACATTAAATATACTGTACCCGTACTTTCTCGGATCCAAAAGTTCAGCATCCCTCTCAACATTCAGTCTATTCACAGTGTTCTCCCCTCTTCCCGAACTGCGAATTATTCTGCAACCCATGAGGTCTTGCGTGCCCAGACATTCTCAGATGCACACTTTGTTTACCACAGTTAACTCTTGCATTGTATTGCCTATGGCTACACAGCAGCTACCACCACCAATTAACTGCACAAGACAACATCGTCACAATCAAGGCGTGCTACCTTGCCTACTCTACAGGGTGGTTCAAAAAAATATAAGTGTGACATGAGACAGTTTCACATTTGGGTTAACCCTAGAACTGTATGAGTCTTTTTTTTTACGAAATAGCTCTGGTGTCCCGGTTTGTTGTAAGTCAGAGGTCTTCTTCTTTGCGAGTCTTCGAAGCGCGATGGTTAGCTTCTGGAAACGCTACTCCTGACTGTGCGTGGGACACCCGCACTAGGCTGTCTATTCTTACTGAATTCAATGTCAAATGTGAAACCTAAAGTTTCGAAACGAAAGCCTGAAATGCAGTAAAGCTTCCTCTCGTATCGTATCTGTTGACGCGGTGCTATCTGTACCATAGCACCGACTTGCTTACAAAATCATTTACAGCCCTTGGCAGAGCACGACTGGTGGGTTCGTGTTGTGGAGGGGGGCAAGAACCAATAAACATACAATACACTTGTATTCGCCGCTGATGTTCATTGTGGTGGGAATAGGACTCAAAAAATTGAGTTCATGGCACATTGCGATTATCTCCCCGAGGTGTGCGTCATATTTATTATGTCGTTGTTGACATGTCGTTCTCCCTGCAGCTTTGTGCAGCGCTTTGTGACCCTCGGGTGAAAGGCGCTATATAAATGCTATTATTATTATTATTAGCGTTATAACAATATCACACCTTTATAATGACTGGATTGCACAATGTTATTCGTTTAGATGACGCGTATTGGCGACTTGCATTAACCATCCATACAGAAACAATATTGCTTTTATTTAAACCCGTTCATCTGAGGTCAATTTTCGGCCATGGCTCACGTCAGTGGCGAGTGATACTTGAAACCCCTTCTGCCTCCACCCTTCACCAACCTAACAGCGTGGTGAAGTACAGTCAAACAACCCCATGACCCACCGACACGGCGTGATAATGCCCAATATATCCATCCATTGTCAGAAACCCCTTAGTCCTGTACAGGGTCGCGGTGATCGGGAGCCTATTCCGGCAGACACAGGCCTCCAAGGCAGGGGTTTACCCAGGATGGGACGCCAGTCCATCACAAGGGAACCGGGGGCAGTTTAGTCCGCAGGCCAATTAATCTATGCAGCAGCATGTATTTTGACTGTGGGGGGAAACCGGAGTGCCCGGCGAAAACCGGACTAACCGGCATGCTTAAGCGGTCCACACACCCCCCTCCCCCACAACGATCAAGAACGCGGGATCGACATCTTCCTCTTGCAGTAGGTGAAAACAGGCTGAATGTTTCCGTATTTCCGCTGTAAACTTATGTCCGTTGGTTGGCTCATTGAGGTTGAAAGCTTCCCGTGAAGTGCCGCGTGTTCAGTGTCCGAGTGTTCAAGTCGAACGTCCGTTTTCGGTAACACGCGTGTAGCGAGACGGTTGTACAGGGAAGGGTACTGTTCTCGTATCCCTCCATTCTCCGCATTGTAAGACTAATCCCCTCCCCCCACCCTTGATCAGTTCATTCATTCATTGTCAGAAACCGCTTAATCCTGTACACTGTACAGGGTTGCGGTGAGCCGGAGCCTATTATTATTATTATCCCAGCAGACACATGGCGTCAGGCAGGGTTATTACCCAGGATGGGACGCCAGTCTATCACAGGGCACCAGGGAAAATTCAGTCCGCAGGCCAATTAACCTGTGCAGCATGTCGGAGTGTCCGGAGAAAACCCACGCGGACACGGGGAGAACATGCAAATTCCATAGAGAAAGGCACCTGAGCTAGGGATTCGAACCCGGGTCCTTCTTGCTGTGAAGCGGCAGTGCTACTCACCGCGCCACCGTGCCGCCGTCATAATGCCTTCATCCAGCATTCGATTGATAAATGTTAGGCCATTCTTGTTTTGATTTGTGCATAACGACTTGAACACATTGATGAAGATGTTGTTTAAGAAAAAAACACCAGGACAAGCGGTTTAGAAAATGGATTGACGGACGTGTTTTTTTACATAACAGACCGTCATTAAGAGCTCAAAAGTCAACTGCAGATAAATAACCAGGATGTTTTGGAACAATAGTTTTGTAGCCTGAAGGATACCAAATTGTTGTGGTCGTAACGTCTCCGTGGCCATATGTTGCTTACATTTCTCCAACACAGAAACGTCGACATTCAGGGAGATATATTGCACCCATAGACATGGCTTAACAGCGGGCATTTGAGTGTCAATTCACGCGTGGAATGGGCGCCTTGCACAATACAGTCGGTGATTGTGCGTGTTCCAAATGCAGAGCCAATCCCTACCATGCAGTTCTAGTGCATCCCAATTGATCGATTAAGCTGCTTTAATGACAGCCCGTGTGAGCATTTGTAGTCATTGGATGCATGCATTGCATATTGGGTGCCGGCTGACAATTCACAAAGCAATCGATACCTGTGTAGGAAGATTGACCCTGGATATGGAGTGCATGTGTTGTCGTCAGGAAATCGTTGATATTGCTTCGTTATACGACATAATTAATGATCGTTGCAGAAATTCAGATTGCTTGTTGTGACTTTCCATACGTTTCATGGTTGTAAGACGAGGTATCTACAATCTAGATATTGAATCAAATGCAATCTTGCAAAACCTAAGCTGCTTAGAGGCTGGACAGTGCTTGGGCGGGTGGCCACGAAGTGCAGATTACAGGTGAATTAGGCTCCGTGGGGAGCAGAGTGCAGTGCAGCTCAATCCATTGTTCTGCAACCATCCCATCTTCAATTCACCCCCCCCTCCCCCCAAAAAACCTCAACGCATTCGTCAATAGGACTGCCGGATAAGCGTGGGGAGGTATGGTCAAATTTACTGCTGGCAGAGAGGCCCTCATCCAGCATTTGATTGTGAGAACGGACCGTACATGGACGTGAGTCCAATACAGTATTCGTATTTTTTTTCTACTTGTTTTATATAAGTGCATAAAATATAAATCTGGATGGTGACGGGCCAGCAGGCAGGGCTTAAAGATCGGGTGTTTTATGGGCTCTTTACTTACGCAGGTGGTTGTGAAAACTGCAAATATGCATAGCTAATGGGTTGAATGGTGGTGCAGTGGTTGGCACACTTGCTGTGAATCCAGCTGAGTTTAATTCCCGGCCACTGGTTAATTTCACTAATCAGTGTCGGGTTTAATCAAACCGGTTCCGGTCCTCCCCACTTCACCGATCTGCATCACCAGATAATGGTCAGACAAATGGCTGTAAATTAAATCATCCATTCATCCATCCATTTCCTAAACCGTTTGTCCTCCTGAGGGTCGCGGCGTTAATGAAATAATAATTATTATCAAATTTGATAAAGCTTGCAGATACGTAAAGTATACAAACGTGAGCTGAAGAGATATACGTCTGAAATCACATAACAACAAACTAACTTCAAACCTCTAACAATACGTAGCAATATAGAGTAATTGTACTCAAGGTCGACAATTATATAATATGAGATCTTCATCAACCCATCATCCATCATCAAGTCATTTACTGCTGGATCAAGGCCTCCCCACGGCGACACCATCTCTCACGATGCAACCATCCAGCCAGAACTTGGACAATAATTCATCGTCGTATATGTCAGCCACAACCATCGCACACGCGTGTGCGTGTGGTAATATTATTACTGCCGGAGCACTTGACAACCGAAAGACCATGATGAATACACGCTACATCTCATTCAATGCATCAACAGGACGGCCCTGTGATTGATTCAGAAAATGTCATTCCACATGCAGGTAATAAACCTGTTACGTATGTGCAAACACGTTGACGTGTGTGGTGACTGAGTCGTCGGGCTTGTTTGCAAACGGAAATTTCAGAGGTTGCCTACGGGTCAGATATACTGTACAAGCATACACGTAGACTGCAATGGCTTTGGTGAAAAATAACCCACTGATATATTTCAATTCAAAGTTTTAAGGATTTAAAAGATGTAGGGTTTCACGGTTCGATGTTTGAGAATCGCTCTCGAGAGCTGTTCTTTGGAGACAAGTCGAGTGAGGAGGCACGCCCGATACGGCTATCCCAATAGAACAGCTTTCGCGTTGTATTTCCCAGATTGAATAATTGTCCCAAAATAACGTAACGTTATGTGTAATGCATATACTATATGCGCTCATGTCTATTGCGTTAAATAACAATTCGTCTGCACAGCTGCAGTAATCCAGACCTATATCTACACGTGTGCAGGCTCCCTCCCTGTCATAGCGGCTTGAGCTATATGTTTTAGGGATGTAGGTTGGTTGTCCAAAGATATGCTGTTGCATAGGTTAATTTGCCTGCGGACTAAATTTCCCCAGTGCCCTGTGATAGACTGGCGTTCAACCCTGGGTATGGCCCTGCCTTGCGCCCTGTGTCTGCCGGGATGGGCTCCGGCTCACCGTGACCCTGTCTAGGATTAAGCGGTTTCTGGCAATGGATGGATGGATGCATGCACACATTATTCAATTAATAATAAAGAATTGGTCCTACTTATCATCATCAGCCATGACCAATCCACTGCTGGATGAAGGCTTCCGCATGCCGTGTTGGTCGGTCATGAGAGTTGTTTGTCCAGACTTCACCTCACCGGTCAACGCGGGTTGGTGAATGTGTGCGTGTTTGGGGCGGGGGTTCTCGAACCCGTTCAAATAGAACTCACCATTTCAGACCACCGGGAATTAATTGGCGCAGTGTGATACACTACCGCTTATACGTCATCATCTTAAAACACGAGCAGGCACGACAGCCCACATATGGAAATCAGTTGGCTTTCCAGACCAATTAGCAAGAAAACTGGACCGGTTTCAAACATTCTGGGCCTCATCAGCAGAATCGGGCTCGATGTACAAATTCTGCTGCTGGATTACCAGATGTTGTTTTCTGCAAGGGCACGTCTTGTAGAGCCATATGGCGTCCCATCCGACGCCAAAAAAAACAATACCTTACCGCTGGTGCACAACAGTGGAGATGTGCGTGGCTATATATGCGTGGTATTTGGTCTCGCCACGAGAGAGGATGCCATAAACCTGCCTGTTGACGTTTCGCGAAGATAACGGGGCGCGCTGCTCATATTTGCCCGCTGCAAGTAACCGTGGCGACTGAAACGCAAGACAAAAACGATTCTAACCGCGTGTTGACTTGGCCTATCCAGCGTGATGGTATCGGAGCAACCGGAGTTTTCTCCACCCGTCATATCACCTGCACTGGCAAGTTGATTCGCCCCGTCAACAAGAAATATGATTATGGCCAGATATATGCAACCAGGCTTGTTTGTGTTTGTGAGAGATATATATATGTATTATAGTTGGGGAGCGCTAGTGTAGTGGTTATCGCACTGCGATACCATTCCCAGCAGTTTGATTTCGATTTTCCGCCACGGCTGACATCGGTGAGATCTGAAGCGCGACGCGCTATGAATCCTGAGTGCGATCCTCGGCGATGACTAACATCAGTGGTATAATTACTTGAACCGAGCGTCGATGTGTCCCTCGGCTCGACGCTGAATTTGATTCTCTTGGATTTTCGCTAGGTCGACTGTGACATAAAATTAGTGATTGGTTTGGTGTGTAAACATCAGCAGTTGGGAGACACGTGCGGTCAGGTGCCGTGTTGTGCTGGCCACAACCACCAATCAATCCCGTGTGCTGTTCCGGCCTTAACGTGAGCTTGTTAATATCACGTGTGAAGGAGAACTGCTCGCTGTAGTATTTGGCGTGAAAACAGGACTAGTTTTCACATTACATATTTGTTGTGTGTTATTTGCTTGTGCACTGTGATGGACTGGCGTCCCGTGCGGGGTATAGCCCTGCCTTGCGCCCTGTGTCTGTCGGGATAGGCTCCGGCTCATCCCGACGCTGTACAGGATCAAAGCGGTATCTGACAATTAATTAATTATTTTTCTCGTGTGGTTGTGTTGTATATTGTTCAAATTTCCTTGAGCAACGAAGCACTTGACGTTTCACCGCGTATGTTATTTGATCGATTACATGTAATGCATGCAAACCGAC
>JAZEWU010000012.1:4510857-4539150 GCA_036362915.1 Geotria australis
GCTTTGTGACCCTCGGGTGAAAGGCGCCATATAAATGCTATTATTATTATTATTAACCATACAATATGGTTGGTTAAGCAATATCTCTTATAAAGAGTGACTTAATGCTCTTTTTTCTCCTCTTTACAGATAGAATGCCTGAAAATGAAATTTCCAGCACAAAGCTGGCCCATACAAAGAGCCCCAAACAATCAAAGCGGACTTCATTTCAGGTACCAATACCACTACAATTCCTTTTTTTGGCAAACTGCCATTCCAGAAAGTGTTTAACATATTTTAGAAAGGAATGTAGCTGTACATGCATATGCAGCAGTGTGACAGACTAAATGTTTCATAAATGTCTATTTTGTTTCTGTTTTGGTATGTTTTTGATATGAAGGATGTTTTTATTTCTTGAATCTGAAGGGATTTCATTTTGTTGAAATGCTATATGGCATGTTACATTTATGACATGTCAGTGTTGTCTTAATAAATGTTTCCAGTGTAAAATAATCTTAACAACTACTTTATCTTGCTGATTTTGACATGTGCGTCTTATATGCTTTGTGACAGTTCATTTGTCTCAAATTTGATTATTTTTAAGCACGTAAAATTATCAAGTGGGAACTCGTAAATAATGTCTGTAAGAGCACTATCAGTGGCAATAAGCTTCCATTTTCAATATTTCATTGAGCGAGCAATGCTTGCATTAGATCAATCATGCACTTAATGCTATAGGTCTAATGCTTTGCATGTACTGCAGGATGAACTACAACAAACCATTGCTGGCTGGAAAGGTAGAGGCTTGTTAGCAGATGAAGGAGAAAAAGAGCACTCATTTGATGAAGATGATGAAGGTCAGTTGTGAAATGGTGCAATTGAACTGAATTGTATGAGAGTATTGTGTTGAACAAACATTGGACCACCGCACCATCCTACCAATGTTAATAATGTACACAGTTGTTTAAAAAATCTGAAACGTTAATTTGCTTCATGTCTACTACAAGCATAATGTACTAACGCACATCATCAGAAAAAAATGTTCAGCTGTTGATGGATGCAGGGCAAAATTAGATTAGAAAATTGTAGAACCATATTTTTGTCAGGAAGCGAAATGAAAATAGAATTGATTATTTTTTCATTAATATATTGCTAAGTACTTTAGTACCATGTGTCCTTTTACCTTAAACTTTTTGATAACGTATTTTAGCAATTTCAAAATGCTAATTCTGTGTGAAATGTTCCTTGGATAAATTGTTACCGCTCAAGGAGTTGTGCGTGTATCAACGTTTTCTGTGCACGTTTGAATGTTAATACCGTAAACCATTTATTCATAGAATTGCTGGCAATGTTTGACAAAACAATAAAAAGGAAGGGACGTGCATCTAGAAAGGTTGACAAACGTGACACGCTTTCGAGCTTTGCGTTTAACTTCAAGCTGTCGGATGACGAAGAGGAGAAAGATAAGGAGAAAAAAGTTGCAGAAGGAAAACGGTCATCTTTCCTGAAACGGGATCGAAAAGTTGAGGAGCATGTGGATGATCAAGTTGACTCCGTGATGGAATCACGGGTCACATCCCAAGGGCAGGTGGAAGACAGCAACTTAACGAACAGGGATAGCCATCGCAGACCCAAGTCACGTGACAGACAAGTCTCATTTGCAACATCTCCCTCCTTTACGGGTGAGAACTGACATATAATACTAATGTTAGATGTTACAAAATGCCTGTAACTGAAATGCTCAAATGTTAAATTACCTTTGTGATTAACATTTTTTAAAATAACAAAATGTTATGCGAAGTAATAGGTCATCTTCGTTTTCATTTTGTACAGTACATGTGGGCAGTTTCGATACTTTGTTTGTTTGTGCCTGCAATGCTAGATTTGGTAAATTATCAACACAATTTGGGTCAGCCGTTTTGTCGAAATATCAATATGACTATATGTGCGCTGCATACAGATTTGTAGAAAACAGATGCATTTCCTACTCAATGTCCTGTTCCAAACAGGTCCTTGGGAACTGTGTCAGCTTAAGAATGAAGATGGGTCCTTGCTGAGTCAGACAACTTTGACTTTCATTATATTGATTTAAATCAAAGACAAGCCCTTCGAAACCATTGAATAGCATTTCAACTCCCATGGTGACATCCGAAAACTTTTTTTTTCTTGAACATGTGTTTTGTTTAGAGGCATATAAGAGTGACAACGAGCCATAACGCCATCAGACATGTGTTATAAGGATTGATTGTCTACAATGACCAATCCTTTGTCCACAATCAATATAGGCAGACAGCCGTCGTTGGAATTTCAGTAATTAAGCTTTGTCATCTTATGGCAAAACAAAGGTTATTGAGACAATATGTACCAGGCGTACCATCAGTCTTTGGCTTATTTGTTTACTGGCTTTTTATGTTTAAACATGTTTTATCAACGTTTGGTCTGTAGTCAGCAAAAGTCACAATGTTGAATGATGCCCTCAAAGTATACTTGGGGCTATATATTTAAGGTACGGTTGACAATTTGGTAAATGAGGGAACTAGCAGCCTGTGTACTGGCCAAGCTATATGCTGGGCTTTTAAAGAGATTAAAGTTGAATATATTAGAAATGCCAAGGGAAGCAGGATTTATTTGTGAACACAGGGAAGCAATTTGTCACGTGTAAAACCTCTGACCATTACGGTTTTTGTTGGAAGCTTACTTTTAGTGGATTGCATTTCAGTAACTAGATGTGGTACTTTAGGGCAGTGCTTTTCAATCTTTTTCATTCCACGGCACACTTTCTAACTTGCTTGTTCTTTGCGGCACACCAAACAAATAAAATCGTTCCCACTAATCCAACAGAGTACCACAGACTACGGCAGCATATCATAGACTACCACAATGTATTGCCGCAATGTATCAGAGTCCTCTGTTTGCCCAACTCTGTATGCCTGATGAGGGAGTTGAGGGGCGCTGGAGGTGGGGTCTGTCGGCTATCTACCGTACTGTGCATGAACGACCAATTGAGAGGGGAAGGCGAGAGATGTGGGTTGTGTGTTAGAGGTTATTTCCTCCTATAATTCCGAAGGGAGAGTACATGATTGCTCGAGAAGTGCAATCATGTATTCGCAGGAGATTTGAAACGTAATTTACTGCATCAAAATAATGTGATGTTGTCATATTTACACCACTTTTGTAAAAGATTGTTATGCTTCACTTCTAAAAGACATCCATATACATTCCTGAAAACTTTGAATCAAATCATTAATGCTAACAATGCAATCGTTATCGAAATATGTTCCCAATTAGTCTATTTTTTTAAATTATGTAATTATTAACCCTTCATCAATCCACTGCTGATGAAGCCTGCCCCACGCTGTCAGTCATAGTTGTTATTTGACCACACTTCACCCGGCTGGCTGGTCAATGTGTGTTGGTAAAAGACATTCTGGACAATGTTATTTTGGTAAATATGCAGCCCTGCAATGTTTTGATAATGCCAGCCTTCGGCTTTATTAGAGGGAGCCCTAGAGCACAACTCTATTTTGGCCTACTTTTTCCAGACTAGCCAGGCATCTCAGCAGACGTAAAAGCATCCACACTTCCCCTCTACAACACTTTACCATTTACGACTGTAGGTTACTAATTTATCATCATGCTTGTGTATTACACTACAGGCGATGAGGAAGGCAGATCAACGCCAGTACCTAAACCGCGTAAGAGGGGGTCCACAGACGGACGGAGCTCAGCAGAAGGGTATACGGATGACTTCTCTTCAGAAATTACCAAAAGTAGCCGTTCTCCTTCCCCAGTGAGGACTCTATTGTCAACTTCAAGGTGATAACCGCAGTGCACCTATTCATTCATTCATTATCCGTACCCGTTTGATTCTGTAATTCAATCAGGCCATATACCCCAGGCAGCATGTCTTTAGACTGTGGGAGGAAACTGGAGTACCCAGTGAAAACCCACGCGGACATGTGGAGAACATGCAAACTCCTCACAGAAAGGCATCCGAGCCGGGAATCAAACGCAGATACTTTTTTCTGTGAGGCGCTATCATTACTCACTGTGCCAATGTTCCTTACTATTGTATCTCTAGTGTCCTGAACATTCAAAATCCCTAATGTTTGACGTGAAATAATCAAGATGCTTAAACAAACAAGTGTAAAACTCCTTCTCATGCTTCAAATGTATGTTCAGCCCTCTTTACCAAAATCAAGTGTAAATCATACATAAAACATGTATTAGAAACATATGCACGTGTATTATTTTATGGGAATTATTGATTTTACCCAATAGTTTGGCATGAAAGTAGTTTACACAATCAATATCAAGAAGTAGAAAAACATATTTTAATAATGTTTACCATTTTTATTTGAGTGTAGGGCGTCTACTTCGACAGAACCCCGATCATTGTCTCCACCAGAAAGGGTTGCACCGACTCCTGCCTCGCGCCATTCTACTAGGCAGGTAAGCCCTTAAGGTACAGCAGCTTCTGCTTAAGGCTTAAGCAGAGGCTGCTGTACCGTATGTTTATTTTTACACTTCCCAGCTAAGGTTGAGAGCATTACAGGATTTGCACTGTCTGTCCATCTGTCTGTAACATGGGGTCATGATAACTCTTGTGAAGATAATTCAATATAAAGTTTGTTGGTGTGAGAAACTTACCCACAAGAGATTACCTAAAATGTTTTGATAAACAACCAGCAATAGTGGCTCAGCCTTATTGCCCCCAAACAATGACATCACAGACCATGCACACATCAGCAATGACATCTGTATCTTCTCATGTATTATACAAATGGTAGAATTTTGAATGTTATACCATTTAGCATTTTACCTAGCCTTATTTTTGCATGAGCATTCCATCACCGTATGAAAATCAGCACGGAGAGGTCATGGCTTCTTCAGTTTTCAGAGACCCTAGATCAACCACAATGACATGCTGTCAGTACGGTGGCTGAAAATTGGAAAAGAGTCACACATGGCAGATCCGCGTGCTCCCTGTCAGCGATTAAATATTATTTTCTTGTTTTTCCAAACATATCTGTTGCCTGAAGAAAATAATTTTAGAATCTGAAGACAACATGTACGTTGATACACTAATACAGTTAGTACTGCGTGGACGTCTTCATAAGCATTACTGTGGAGCTTTTTATTTTCACAATGAGTTCTTGCCCTGTGTGTTGAGTATATCAAGTGTAACATTTGGATGGAAGGATTAGTAGCTATGCTGCACACGTTGCTACTCATGAGATCTGATTTTAATCTGCAAACCAGTTAGTAGTTCACTATTATTGACTGTATAATGTTGTAATTGAAGTTAGTGGTATTGTTGCATATGTAAAGTGCATTTGCCTGATTTGCTTCGTATATCTGCTGTGGCACTATACATACGTTGAACAAAACAAACTGATTATGCATTTACCTTGCAGGAAACGAGACGAGACATCTCTGGGGATACTTCACGTCGACCACCTTCTCCTGACCCCAAACCAACAGACAAAGGAGCATTACCATCTGGTACAATCATTCCTGATTTAAAAAAAATTCCATTTAAGGACGCAATTTCCATTTTGTCCATTTTTTGTTGTTATCATTCTATCTATATTTTTTCTTGTCGGTGTTTGATTGAAAGGGTATTGATTATTCCTTAATGCTTGTATGAATAAGTTCGTTGGTATGAAATATGTATCTTCAATGTGACATACCCTATTAGCAAGTCTTGTCATCATTTAAGTTTGCTGCATTATAAAGTATTGTGTGAAGTTCACATGCTATCTAATGTACTTAATACCAGTATATTATAACAGTATTAACATCGTGTTGCTTTATACTTAGTTCGGTTTTCTTTTGTTAGATTAAACGTAACATTTATACCAAATATTCCTTTGAGGAAATTCTAAAGCCATTACAATGTTATTCATATTAAAGTTGTTACAGCACGTGACAATTTCACACTAATTTTCGTATTGGTTTGTTTTCAACATATTCTTTATTTTATATTGCTTTTGACTTTAACATTTGATTCTAAATCTTGTAGTATTTTGTAGTTAAACATTATTAGTTGCTGTTGGTGCCTGATATGTTCATTTTAATTCCACATCTTAGTAATAATACATTGATGCTAAATGTCATTGATTCACATTACCTTTGCATCCACTAGCTGCACTGTATTTACCTCAAAGTCATAACATTTGAAAGATTGTTGATTCACATTTTGACGCCAAATTGTGACAATTCATCAAACTGGGAGAGGCCGAGTGCTTAAATCTGTATACGTTTTGAAGTTTATTAATGTGGGGTAAATAGGTAAATGACAGCCCCTTTTCAATCATTTGCTGGACGGAAGGCTTCCCCCTGCCGTGACTAGCACGGCATGGGGACGTTTTCATCCAGCAGTGGATTGATAAAAGGCTGAAAAAAATGTGCTGACTGACAGGCTGGGACTCGGCGACACTGTCTGACGGAGTTCAATCAGCGCGCAGACGAGCGGCATCACAGTCTCTGGTCACATTGATGCCTGAGGAGCCCCGGGAATCTGGCAAACCCCCTCACAAGCCAGAACCACACCGGTCCACTCTGACAAACCCTGCAATTGACCTACAGTCAACAGAAGGTCACCTTTTTGACAACACACTGGCAGAAATCGCCCAAGACAACAACAGTGGCATAAAGGTATGTACCAACATAAGGTGCAGAGCAATATACGTTCAGACAATTGCCAGACAATTGCGTCAGAGAAGTAGTACATTTCTAAAGTATCAATTGTATTTCATATTTAGCTGCACATCCACATGTTCTGCAGTCTGATGACCACCCTGCATTGCAATCATTCATTTAAGTGTTGCCATAGCTATACATTGATATCTCCTGGCCAACGCTCAGCCCAATAAGTGTGCAAGTGTCACAAATAAGGGCTCTAAACAGGAGATGAGCACAACCTCAATGCTTGTATGAGCAGAAAATAAGACTTTAAATAGTTAATGATGCACGTCTGTATTATAAGAAGGTATTTTAGTTGTACCATTGACATTTTTACCGCTATGGATGTTTTTACAATCATCACCTACAGTATGTATCTCATTGTCACCACCAAAATGTCATCATATAGCAATTCTTCACCTTGATGCGCTCGTAAATGTTTTCTCGCAGGGCACTGGAGATGGAATGCACTCAGAGGCAATTGATGACCATTTTGAAAACCTTTCAAATACAAGGTACAAAATTTGCTGCACAAAAAGGATATTCACCTGATCTGCCTATCTATGTTCATAGATAAAATTAGTAAATGGTACGAAATTAGTAAATGGTACAAATGTATTTACGTTAAAATAGGACTCCATAACATGTGGAAAACATGTTGCTCAAAAACAAATGCACACTGCATAAAACCATTACATCACAGCAGAATTCCTGTACTGTATACAAGTGCTATTTATTTTTCAACTATGTAATGTGCAAGTGTGATTTTGTGAACATATGTCCGTGTGGGTGCGTACAGCCAAACAGCGAGTTCTCTGAACCACACGTATGTTAAGTCCAAGAGAGGACGAAGCCCTCGGCCAATCTCTGCACAGTCGCGTTACTTGGGCACACTGAAGGTGCTTGATGCCAGGTCGCAGCTGAATGTCAGTTTGAACCCTGAATGCCCCGATACCATCCGTGCATCGATCTATCAGGTACTTCTTGAGTTAGAATGTCTATATATTTACCCCTGTATAGGCCTTGACGGTTGTGCTGGTATAGTTCTATGATGATGTTTAACATATTGTTCAGCATGATGCTCGAAGTTTTGCTACACATGCTGAGCGCTTCATTGTACCCTGAAGTAATTTATCAGACATATCGAATAAAACGCGCTACAATCTGAAAACACACTGGAGGGGTGAAGCATTTTAATTATAAAAAAACAAGCTGGGATTCTTTGATTATCTGTCATGATGTACTAGTATCTATTTTTACATTAAGGAAAGCAAACTTGATTGTCAACCAATTGTAACAAAACTATTGCAACGCTTTGAGACCCTCGGGTGAAAGGCGCTATATAAAACGCTATTATTATTATTATTCATGTAAACCAAGGTGAACACTAATTTTGAGGTGGAAATTATGTTTTATCTCACGTTGGTAGTTACTATTTTAAAATCTATTATTGTAAAATCAGTTGCTTTAAACTGCTTTAGATTATAATTGCTTTTCAAAGCTGTTCTTTTGAGATAGTCGTGTCGAGGGCTCCCCCATGGAGTCAATCGTCCTTTCTGCCCCTTGTGATCATACTCTTCTCAGGAATGGTGTCTTTACAAGGCTGGGTTTTTTGGCTGTGTTTTAAACGTTATAGAAAGTATGTTAGAACTCCCATTTCTACTGTTACCTGCAGTTAAATTGTATAATTGGTTACTGTTAATTTTAAAGCTGGTTTCCAAGTTCGGCTGAGTCTTATTATAATTTCCTGTTTGCGATTCATTCTTTTTGGTGTCTTGTGAATCTATATTGCTTCCCAGATCAATCTCTGGCCTTTGTGGCAGATTGCAGCCAGCACACGCATAATTTAGAGATCGATTGTGTGTTGTCTGTCTGCAGTGTGGGCTGCCATTGCCGATTTCTCCGTATGCAACAAACGCACTGCTGCCTCGTGTTATCTCTTCCTTGTGTTCTCTTCCTTGTGGCGATCGTTCTGCCGGTTTGGCTAATATCAACTTCTTCATAGTTGCTGCATGGAATGCAGTAACCCCCTCCTGTCTGTAGTGACTTCATGACTGAATGCCACTTTGAAAAGCAATTATAATGCATCGATCCGTGAAAACCTACGTCAGTGCTTTATATTCTCGTGTAAAAAGGGAAATTACCGAATTACCGGTCTAACAATGGAAAATGGTGTTGCTCCTACTGTGCAAAGTATAACCATGATATGTGATCATTTTAACAATGTGACCATAAGAAGAGATTTATATCTGAATTGTCAATCATTACTTATGCAAACATTTTCCATTTCCTTCTTGCATAAGGAGTGGTTAAAGAGAAAGACTGCATCAATAAAGGAGCAAAAAGAAATTCAAGAACGATTGAAAAGAGAGAAAGATAAAAAAGAGCAGGTCAGGCCTATCACTCATAACAAATCACTTGCTAATAATAAGTACGATTTGTGTTTTAAAGTGTTTGCTCGTAAACATAGCACTGATCAAACATGTCATAATTGACTAGATATGAATAACTAAATGTCAAATGGAGAAATGTTTCCTTCTGTAGACTTCATATTTGTGCAATAAAACATACCATAAGGCACACGTACACTATTAATATTATTTCAGATTGTTTGAAAGATATTAAATATCAATTCCATAACTTGCATAGATGCTAACAGCCCACATTTCAATTGTTAGTCAAAACATTCTCTGTCAAAGCCAACAAATAACACATTGGAAATTGTCACTTGGGAAGCGAATAATGCATTTTCAATTGCGTTAAGGTGAAATAGATGCATTAAAATAAGTATGCAATGATTGTACAAAACAATCCTGAATCTAATTTTGCAGAAAGAAAAAAAGGACAAGATAATGGAAGTGGAGAGCACTTTCCAGGCCTGGAGCAAGCAAAAGAAAAAGTACATCGATGAACAGCAAAAGAAAAAAATGGAAGAAGAAAAAAAGAAACAAGATGATGACAAAGCCAAGGAAGAACGCAACGAAGATGCAAAAAAGGCAGTGAGGCCAAAAAATGATTACTCACCAACGTGTTATTAAATAGACAGCAACATAATTACTAATTGAATTTATAGTATAAAGTTAATTTTGGTTTAATGTAATGAAAACTGTCACCATAACTTTTGCTATCTAATTGACATCTTTAAAGTGTTGATTATAGTCGACTGTAACTGAAATGACAAAATGTTAAGGTTAATTGCCTTTTCCTTTGGTTTATTATAAATCGCTTATATCGTGCTAATGTATGCATTTTTTCCACATACTGACCGATGTAGGCCTTTGAGAGGTGGAAAGAAGATAAGGAAAAGCATATTTCAGAGGAATATCGCAAAGAGAAATCCGTTGAGCAAGATAGGCAGCATAAGGAAAGAGAGAAAATGGATGAAAAAAAGAAGCAAGCGGAGAAGTTATACGGATCATGGTAAATCTTTCATACATTATAGGCAATGAGTGCACATTAAATACCTTAAATACTAGGTTCTCACCTCAAACTGTTTTTCATTGACAGCCGTCACTATATCCCGTGAGGCTGGAGCCGCAGTTACATCTGCCCACGTGGTCACCAGACTGGCCATCCATCCATTGTCAGACACCGCTTAATTATGTACAGGGTCGCGGTGAGCCGGGCGCGAGGCAGGGCTATACCCAGGATTGGACGCCAGTCTATCACAACCACACTGGCCGACATCAGTAAATTGTATTAACAAAGCCGAGACCAACCTAAATATAAAAACCCCTCCACCAACTTGTAGCCAACAAGAGTTGAAATGACAGAGAATACCTCTTGTTAGGCTGCTCTCAGCAGGTCATCATTTCAGATCATCTCCCACATTCCTACATTTTTGCAATATCGTCTGTACCTCCCACTGGACAGCGTTTGGGTACATACCAACGGTTGCCGAATGAGAGCGAAACTTCACAAATCCTCTTAGACTCAGATATGATAATGAACTTGGTAGATTCTAATTTGTATTACGCAGACATGATAACACCAGTTGTGATACATAATGTAGGTTATGAGTTATAGATGTAATGTGTCACTATGATACAATTTGGATTAATGTGCCATCTTATAGCAATCACCTGAAATGTCTTCCCTTTATATAAAAATTTCAAATAAGTTTTAAAAGTGTCTGCATGGAATACCGAGTTATTGTTTTCCTTGCAATTTTATATTTTACTTAGCAGGATGTCCGATTCCAGTTTTATCACCACTGTAACAATTCTTCTTACAAGTGTATGTACGTGCGTGAGACAAATTGATGTATGCGAAACTGTTTAAAGCTAAACAAAATGATTTAATTAACTGTGTCATTAGACTCAGTGGTTTTAATAGCTGCCTACTATTTTAGGAAGAAGGAAAAAGACAAAGAACTGAAGGATAAGCAGAAAGAATTAAAATCAGCAAAGAAAAAAGATGCAGAGGAGATGGCTGTTAAGGAATTCAAAGAAAGGCAAGCCCAGGATGAATATGAACACTGGCTGGTAAGTAACCTGTATTGTATGACGCACACTTTTAACGATAAACAAAGAAAAATATTCCTGGTGACATTTTATGAAAGTACAGTACTCCATCTGTACATAGGAGGTACCCTAATTAGTTTATAGCCAGTACCGTGCTCTTTTGTGTTTAAGAAGCAGCGAAGGGGTACGCCTCAAGAGGAATGCACGCGAAGGTTTCCTTAACAAGCCTATTAAAACGAAGAACACGCAGAGTGTATGTCATGCTCTATAAATGTTAAGTTGCCGGGGAGTGGAACTGCAAAAATGGAAAATCGCTGCATGGCCATTGCTGGAAGCATGCGACTTATTAATAGCCACGATAACAAGTGTCACCAATAATCGATACGCCTTTGTTTTCAGAGCTATTGTAAAGTCGTGGATGTGTTTCTACAGTCATGTTTCATTCCATTTTAGGATAAGAAGGAGTCACAGACAAGGCTGGAGCGGAGACTTCGCAAGAGTCGTTCTCTGTATCAAGAAGAATTCCCACCCTGGAGTCCACCTAACCGCACAGTTCCGCATGGCAAATAATACAATTGCTTCAGATGTGAATGCCTGATTTATTTGAATATTTAAACTCAATACTACCCACCTACTTAACAGAGTTCGGCAAAAAAACAAGCTAAATATCTATTCATGTTTCGTGTGGCTAGTTTACGTCTTCTTGTGTGTATACATTTGAAATGGGATTTGGAAATCACATTGCTTCTTTATTGACTAATACTAATCTTATTTTACAACAATGTTGTCAAAATTTGCTCATCTCATGCATATCAATATATTTTAATTGAATAAATTATGCAATAAAATGTCCTTTCATTGGATGCTTATCATTGAAGTGCAGTTGAAGCAAAAATCTTAAGTGTGCATTAAAGCAAAAACACAACAGCATAACGCAATTATAGTTTTGCTGTGATCAAAAGTCAACTATTCCATGTGACACTTTAAAAGCTCTAAAATCCAAATTAGTTTTTTTCAAATTATTCCAAAATGGACCTCGTGGTATGCTTGCAAATTATTTGTGCTTGGCAGTAATACGAAATCGGGATATATGTATGAGCACTAAACATTTAAAGTAGCATCTCAATTGGATAATGGGGGTCAAGGTAGAAGCGTTCACGTCGCGACCCCTGTCAGGTAATACTTGGTGTTGCCTGCGAATTCTACCAAACACTTCGAAGCCAAGCTGAAAGACAACGATGTCCAGAAGCTGCCCATCGTGCTTTGAAGAATCGCAAAGAAGAAGAATTGGATAATTGGGGTGAAAATTATTTTACACCAAGTGCTAGATGTGACAAAAGCCAGCAAAACCTAACCTAACAGATGCAATTTGCATGCAGATCTGTCTTCACTTTGTGGCCAACTGCAGTGACCCACAGACCGCTTTAATCCAATAGTTGTCAGCCTCCCTGCTGGGGGCGTGACGTAAACCCCAGGGGCAACCGCATTCAGGGATACACTAATGGAGCATGACGTGCCCAAAAAATATATATAAGTGGTCCTAGGAGGTTGGGATGATTCACTCCATCATTTTTGCCTACAGCAGGCATTTGCTTGCAGCGAGTCTTTGATGAACATCAGGTTGATGGGGTTCATGACTCAATTCTCCAATGATCGCTTTCCCCTAATGAGATAATTATTGCAATAGAACAATTTCCATGAAGTGGAAATTTAAATATGAACCAGTTCTGCTCATTTATGCAATCACATCTGGGGGGGGTTTGCCTCAAAACCACCATTCTAACCTTTGTTGTGTTTTGGCCAGTGATGGCCAAACATGACTAAAACATGAAAAGATATGATAAACACATATTGCATATTTTATGAAAATTCTAAAACGTTTCCTCATTAATAAAGACACTGCTTATGATGTTTTGTTATTTTACATAAAACCCCAGTTATGAGCTGCTATGTGATTTAGTATGGGCAAAAGAATATGTTTTAATATGATTTTCCTGCAATTAGGAATGTGTGTTCCCTGAAAAATACCAACATGCTTATTACTTTTGCCAAAATGTTAAATCCAAATAGTGTATTAGTAATTTTCTAATAATAGAATTCAAATATGTTTGTCTATGGAAATAAATACAAGCTGAACCAATAACAAGCCATCAAAACAAAAACATGCCTACAAATCAAAAAGTATTTGCAATATTGCAAATACTTTGTGTTTTATGAAAGATTGAAAATACAAACATAAATCACACATTTCAGTGTACACAAGAGACTGACGGGTGGATCAGAACCACTTCCCTGCTGCAAACATCATCAAAAAGACCTGTGGATCATAATGCTCTGAGCACCTTTGCACCGTATGTGACCCTTTGGTGTAGAATTGGGTAAGACGGACCAGGGCAAACAGACGCATGTGCCGTCAATGAACTGCCGTGACATGACAGCTCAGGACCAAATTAGATTCTGCTTTGACATTCTGGGCAGAAGCCCTCCCCTGCTTGGTTACCACAATGTTATGTTGTTTTGATCAAAGTTTGGTATATATCCAGTCTTGTTAATAAGTATTGTCAGAGGCTGACCATCGTGCTTCGAGGAATCGCAAAGAAGAATAAGTATTGCTTGTGTGGAGAAGGCAAAAGGCAGTTTTGAACATGTCAAACATGGTTTATTATCATCGGTTATGTTGTGCAAGCAGTAATAATGATACAATGGTTAATGAGCATGACATATTTAAAAAATAAATCGTCACCACAATAAACAGTCAATTAAGATAATCTATATTACTTCACATCTGGAAAACGTATGGGCATGCTAATTGTTAAAATTAATGTGGAACATGAAACAAGAGTTTTAATTGACAAACTCATTGGGCTACATTTGCAAATTCACAGGATATTTTAACATTCACTTTGCAGTAAACTGTTTAATTGATCATTCCCTAGAAAAATGATCAGGCCAGAACCTGAATCCAACAGTTAACATGAAACTGGCTCATTGGTGAATGTGCTGTTAGGATGTGACTTACAAATATAAAGATAAACCTGATACAATACGTTGTTAGTGATGCTTTAAATAGTGTTTTAGCCTTCTATAACATGTAACATTTTCAGCGAGACATTTTACATAGATATTGTATGCACATGTCTCAGGACCAAAAAATCCCACAACCCAAAGTGCAACACACGTCAAATTGAATAACCCTAATTAAATATAACACACCTCTTAACATACATAAAAGATAACACGTTGTTGTGTATTGTGCTTTCCATTGAAAAATACAGTAAGATTATCCCTGCAGATTGCGGTCACAGGTCAGTTTGGTCAATTGTTGCTCTTGGCTGACTAGGCCCTACTTTTCTTGCGCTTCAGAGCACTTTCCAGTGCCTGCCGTATTGCCGGCAAATTGTTGAGAACATTGTAGCGGTTGAGTGCGATAAGCCTGTCGAACTCCAGCTCTGAGTAGGTAAAGTTGAAGGTTCTGTAGGGTGAATTGCTCATGTAGACGTTGAAGTCACCAAAGGAGCGCTCTTCCCGAGTCACCCTAGGCACGCCTGGACACAAACGCACGTGTCACACGTGCTTTCATGTGCCACCAGGTGCTGAAAACGTCTATCAACATCATTGCATTATGCAGCGACTGAGAAATTTAAAAGGATTCTTATGCTCTCCATTTGCACATTGAACATCACCATATGTATATTAAAATGCACAAGTAACACGTGTCTCTCAACAACTCTTCCAAGTTCGAGCACACTCAACGGATTCCCAAAACGGCAAATGCAACAAACTCCTCCGCCTTCAACGCAACCTCGCTCGAGCAGTCCTCAGCATCCCTTCCAGAAATTCACTCAGCACTTTCTGCATGCGCACTGTGCACTGGCTACCAATGCTACAGGAGTCTAAAACACTATTTACAAAACCATACTACTTTGTTACTGAGCCGTACACTCAGGACGCCCCCAATACCTCGCCAACCAACTCACACCACTCACCGCAACGCGCTCATGCACACTCCGCAGCTTCTCACATTTACTCAGCATCTCACTAAAAAAAAGCAGAACGATGCTTCTGCATATCCGCACTTTAAACCTGGAACAGCCTTCCCCCCCCTGCAACTACGACAGAAATCTACAATCTCTACATTCTAAAAACTTCTCAAACAAACACCTCTTCCATCAGGCTTCCGCGCACTGAGCTCAGCTTCGCGCCTAAGTATTTGTGTCTCGTCCCCGACCAGGCATGACATTTACGCGTTATAAACTGTATTGTTATTTTTATCATTAGACTGTAGCGCGGGTGGTGGGTGAGGTGTCATGCTGCACATTGCACAATGCGGGATCTCACCGGGAGCTTTGAATTTGCTGAAGCTGTTGTTGATGAGCGGGAAGTGCAGGACAATGGGTGCCCGTGGATCCGACTCGTCGGAGAAGACATAGCACTCGCGCAGATCGTCGAGACTGCACGATGATATGCCGATCTTTGGAAATGGGATGCCGTGCTTTTGGCAGTAGTCACTGGTCTGCATCAGGCTCTACATAACAAGGACAGAGAAAATTAAACGGAAAGATAAAGCATTGAAACGTCTTGCTCATGCCCAGAACATAGTATGTATTTAAGCTGGAAGGAACTGTTAAGCGATGTAGCTCGTTTTAACAGTTGTCCAACGGGGAGGGCGAAGGAAGTTATAACCTCAGGACACCAGGGATAATTTAGTCAGCAGGACAATTAACCTAGGCAAGGTTAATTTTGTCTGGGTTGCTGCCGTGATGTAACACAAAAGAAGGGCAATCCAGAGGTTGCCGATTTGTTCTCCCGGTGTGGCAGTTTGAAACAATGGGAAAGTGAATCAAAGCCTCTTGCCTCTGTCCACCGGGCCATATAACGAGGTACACACATGGATACTCCACAGCTATATCTATAGGTCCTGTTTGGTGGGGTAAAATGTGGATGCTCCCTCCTCATCCCAGACATGTAGCCAGTGGATAAGGGTAGACAATATACCCTCGACAGCTCTAAAGTGGAGGCCTTATTCCATCATTAGTATGTGAAAACAATTGCATAGATGTTTATTATTTTGATAGACCTTTGCTATTACAGCAGAAAATAGCCAGTCAGCTTGCAGGCAGTATTAGCACTGGCCTCTGGCTTATCCATACTACTAAGGTGTACCTCAAATGGTTGTTGCCAGCTGAAGTCGAAAGAAATAATGACATCCACATTCCGCTGGGGCCGCAGCGCGAGCGGGTAGGCCGAGTTTATTTTGAGCCCAGCATCCACGAGGAACATCTCATTCTCCATCGGAGTGAGTTTGTTGGGTTGGCTATCAAAGTCCGTCACTGCACACCACGCCAGACCCAAGCTCGTTATGTTTTATTGTAACATGTTACGTTTTCATTCAGCACACGTTAAAAATGAGCATACAATGTTATAGTTGCTCTTCAGAGATGTTCTTTCGGGATAGCCGTGTCGAGCGATCTCTCTTGCTCCTTCGCGGCGTTTCGCTTCCCACGGAAGCATGGGAGGCAAAACGTTAATAAGGAGAGAGGGAGATCGCTCAACACGGCTATCCCAAAAGAACAGCTCTGCAGAGCAACCATCATGAATCAAGCCATGAAAACCTACATCAATACATCCAAATTAAGTACAAAAGCAGTTAAAAACTAAGCATTAATTTAATGGCGGAAAATCCCACATTTTAGGTGAATGATAAAGATAAATCATGAAGTTCTACTCACCATCCTTGCTAAGAAATCGTGAGGATGTCGTGTAGCTTTTGCTCAGGAAGCATCCGTGAAGGAAGTTAAAGTTCTGGCCTGTACGGTGCTTGGCAAAGAATTGGCCGAGTGTGCTGGAGAACCAGCTCACGGGCATCATCACTTTGGTCGCAAGGCGCTCGTCCACATTGTCTGCTGCATGAACACAAGCTACGTGAGTATGCGTTTAACACGAATGGGATGGAGGAGACATATATGAGTAACTGAGGCAGAAAACTGGTACATGTTGAAGGAAAGGAATTGCGGTATTCTCAGTTTTATAATGTTTACTTTTTCCCCCTGTGTGTTTTAAGCAAAGCTTGACGGTTCTGTATGGCTTGTGAAACAGTAGGTGTGTGACCAGATTTGTGTAAGTTTCACACTAGGCACAAGTTTGGAGTGCGTCTTACTTGCCGGAGTGTCTTACAATCAGGAAGAACACAGTTAATGTTTGACAACTAAGATGACATTTTTTTTATACACGTATGTGAATCATGACAGCAACACAAATTTATTTTTCTCATCATATTACATGGTCTTTAATGGCTACAAATTATACGATTGGATGTCATCTTAGCAAGCTTAAATTCTGTCTCTTGGGGGAAAAATTGAGAATATCCTGTTGTAATCCAATAATGTGTGTAATACTTTAATCACATTTGAACATTACCAGTCGGAGTTGTGCAGGATTCAGGTTCCATATAAATGTATTTGGAAAGTTCCAGGGCTTACTGGAATGGTTATTGGCAGTTAAATGCATTTACAGTGAAAATGTCAGGCTTTATTTATATCCATTGTTTTATTTAGAATATATACCACAGTATGTTCAAATGTGTTCACAAATGAGATTTTTCAAATAGCAGGATATAAAAGCAAAGTAGTTCAGACCTGAAGATACATAGAGTACTATTTCTGAAGACACTTAATGACACAGTTTAGCAGAGCACACTGTGAATTAGTACAACTCAAACAGTGTTAATTAAGAATGTAAGTGTTGTGGAAATTTGCATCAATTGACACCACAATTATATAGTGCAAGCATGCGTTTGGTTATGCTTGTTAAAGAACATTCAGATAAAACTTGAGAAATTATGTGAAAATGCACACCTAATCATGCATATAATTGGATTCACAGAAATAAAATATGGCCTGCCAGATGTAAACCACAGGCTTACCATCCACTGCACTAATCTTATTTTTTAAAGATTTCAGCAACTTCAAACTGTTTCCAGTTACGTCCAGGTAAATGCGGTCCAGACTCGCTGCAAAGGCACTCCCCCACAACCCTGCGAAGGAACAATAAACATCACAGCTTGGGGTGGTGGGGCTGAACCGTGTACAATGAGCCAGGCAGCAGGGTCGTTTGGCAAAAAACGTGGGCCATCGGCGATTCCACGGCATACTAAGCAGGATGCATTGATTCGCTGTCCGCTTGCGAGTCATTGAATTGTAATGATGCAGGACCACGATTCGATCAAAAACCTCCATTGTGGTGAATGTAGTGGCCTCTAGTGGCTGGCGTGCTGTAAACCCATTAAACGTACGACATACACGCATCGAAAAAGACTGATCCATTCAAGTGAGAGGCGAACCAGGTATTGTGAGCTTAAGAATGAATATTTAGTCGATGTAAACCAAGGGTTCTTAACCGTTTGCACCTCAAGGCCCACATGGCCCACTTGGGTCTGGTCTCCACGGACCACTAGGTGGCGCTTGCAGCCCACTGATGGGTCGCGAACCACCGGTTGAGAATGGCGGATGTAAACGATGTAACACGTTGCACTTCGAATAAAAAGCATGCTAGAGGGAAACCCAGCAATCTTGTGGCTGTTTCTCTGACCCAGCCGCCTAATAGTATCCTCCCCCTTCTGCAGTTGCAATCATTCAACCCGCCCCTCTTGTCAGCCAGTGATCTCTCCACGGCTCACCTTGCAGGTAATGCAGTGGCAACTCAGCGTGGCGCCTCACCAAATTGCCCATGTAGAACTCACTCCCAAAGTCAGAAGTGCGCACAAAGCCGCCGTATTTTGGAATTCCCACCTCGTGCGGCGTGAACTCGACCCACTCTGCAGGAGGAGCACGCGGTAGAGGATCACTCCACTTAGGCACAAACGCTCGTCGCATGAATAAATCGCAGAACACGAACAATTTCCATCTTGTAACAAAATTATTAAATGACATGGTCCTCCTATAATTTGACATTCAGTTATTACATTGCGAACTTAAATTGATTTGACAAGGACGTGACATGAACATGTTTTGGAAACACGTTCAAAAGAGGAAATTACAAATTATTCTTTGATATAAAATAATAAGCCAGCAAAATAAAGGACGTAATGTTTCAAGAAAAATACATTAAACAATTAAAAACAAGCGTTTTGTTGTGCACACTTCGACTTAACCTGCAAAATCTGCAGAGCTGACGGCGGACTTTACATTGATTGCAGAGTAGATCGGGTACGGCACCTGTCCAGTGGTGGCCACTTCCTGCTGATCTGACAGCCTGGCAGGCTTTTCCTAAACGGCAACGCCAACACTCCCGGTTAAGAGTTCACATTCAGCCTGCTTCCTTTCACAGCACATGTACAAAGTTACGAGAATTATTATTATTATTACTGTTAATGCTACAATTATTTACTCGAGAAAGCGTCATTAAATCTCAAGACTCTTTTTCAAAATGGTCCTTCCAAGTCTTTGCAGCAGGGGCTGATGTTGCTCTGTGTAAACCTGATGAATGTATTTGCGGGTAACGTTTAACACTGCAATGTTAGACCAACACCAATTAGATTGTACGTTTTATTTAGCAATGAGAGAAAACCGGAGAACCCAGTGGAATGCCACACAGAACAGGGGGAGAATATAATTCCATGCAGAAAGGTGCTCGTGTTGGGAATTGAACCCAAGATCTTGCTGTGAGGTACAAGTGTTACCTCAGCACCACCCTGCCACCCAAAATTATTATCAGCATCATCATCAGCCATGATAAATCCACTGCTAGACGAAATGCTCCCCCTAAGCCGTCCATTATCTCTCACAGTCCTGCAATGTAGCCAATCCACCTAGCGCATGCACAAGATTTCATAGCTCTATCTTAACGCGGGTTCCCTCCCTTGGCTGCCATTCAACAATTAGTCTCGATCGCAAATATGTCAGCACAATTCTCCCAGGCACACTATGTACCTCTTTGCCGAACATCCACTGCAGCACAAGGCCCCAAAGGTCAGTGAGAGAAACGAGTTGGTGGTCTTCCTTCTTCTCATTGATAGCTTCTCGGAAAGTCATGAGGGTCTCTGGTGAAAAGGCACCATACTTAGGAGCAATGGTGCATTCCTTCAACTCCTGAATCGCGTTTGCTATTCCACGTTCATCTCCCTTGCCCCACAGTGGTCGCTGGTACAGGTTGGACATACACCTGCAAGAAAGGATTTTCAAGAATTCAGGAAAACAACCAAAATAAAAGGAATTGCTGCAGTTTGGCAAACACGCTGGATAGATTCAGAAAAAAATGTCTTTCCAGCAGCACGTACAATTCAGGCCCTACGAGTCATTGAATTAAGTTGTGTTACTCCAATATTTGAGATGGCAATCAAATATACAGTTTTTAGCACCCTGATGTGTTTTATGATTGTACCATGTTTGTTGATCTGTACGATGTTCAATGTTTCACTCCATGTTCCTGGTAGCTACTTCAGGAACTACATTCAAAGCATTCTTTAGGTACTGAATTCTGAAGCAGCCACCAGTGTGCGGCACAACCAGAAAATACAACGGAGAGCTATAGAGCACAACTGTGAAATACTAGGCAGTAAACATGCCTCCATCCATTCTCAGAAACCGCTTGAATCCTGTGCAGGGTCGTGGTGAGCCGGACCATATCCCGGCAGACACAGGGTGAGAGGTAGGGCTATACCCAAAGATGGGACGCCAGTCCATCACAAGGCACCGGGGGCAATTTTGTCTGCAGACCAATAAACCTATGCAGCAGCATGTATTTGCACTGTGGGAGCAAACCGGAATGCCAGGCAAAAACCCATGTGGGCACGTATATATATTTTAAATAATCAGTGCTATTAGAATTATTATTAAGAGCTGCTCTTTTGGGATAGCCGTGTTGAGCATTCCTCCTCTCTCCTTCTTCACATTTTGCCTCTCACAGTGGAGGCATGATCAGACTTCTCTGGTGGGGAAGAGGAGGAAAGATCGACATGGCTATCTCGAAAGAGCACCCCTTAAGATAAATTCTCATTCACTGAGTCATGAAAATCAACATCAATACAAATCTGAGCTATGGCAGAGAGAAGTAAGCGGCTACTTGCCAGGTGGACCCAGAGACACCGATCATGTAGGTGATGCAGTCCAGTAGACCTTGTTCCTCGCAGGCCAAGAGGCAGCCAAACAGGGAGACCATGGCTCGCATGCCACCCCCAGAACCCAACACTGCCACCACAGGCACCTAAAGACCACACAGAACCACCCAACCGTACAATTACATATTGCCCAGAATTAAATGGGGTTTTTTTCTGGACTCTCAAGTCAAGCATATTTGTGTTTAGTTCTGTCATCCAAATCCATGTAGTTACATTTTTCCCTTGCATAACATTTTAATGTATTAACAGAAATCGCCGAAGCAATTTCAGAGCTGGAAATTATAGAGTGGGGCTGCCTCTTAGCGTGGCCGAGGGCATTAACGCACATCAGAATGAGGGCTGTAGGGACACAACTCATTTCACACAGGTGACCAGAGAGCCCAGGTCTGTTATTTGCACGTCCATATTCCTTAACCGCGTGACCTACGATTCTCAGCAAACATGCTGGAAATTCTAGTGAGCAAGCATGGTTTTATACTTTTATTTTTCTTCCCAGTTGTTGTGCTGCCAGTTGAAGCAACGAGGTCAGCTGCAGTTCTTGCAATCAAGAAGGGAATTGCACCGATGGCACTGGAAATGATTTATCGAGTCATTTAACAGTACAGATGACAGACCCTTACCATAAAATATTCTGTCGCACTGCGGCCTTACTTGCTATAAACGTCTATAAGTGTAGAAAAAACACTTTAGCTTATAATCAACTGCGGCAAGCATAGATTAATTTTACAAGGATATGAAAACGTTTATGTACATTTTGACAGGAGATCATTATATTCTGAAAATTGGTTAACTTCTTTCTTTGCGATTCTTCGAAGCACGATGTTCAGCTTCTGGATATCGTTGTCTTTCAGCTCGGCTTCGAAGTGTTTGGTAGAATTCGCAGGCAACACCAAGTATTACCTGACAGGGATCGCGACGTGAACGCTTCTACCTTGACCCCCATTGTTTAACTGAAATAGTCAGACAGCATGATATATATACAGGGTGTATTGGATCATATCAGAAGTAGGTGTTTTTTTAAGTGTCCTGCTATGTGTCACACCAAGGTATCGCGAGGTATTTTATTTACAGTCTACATGAATCTTACCTGCTTTTCATGCGGTGCAGCCTTGAGATTAAGAAACTTTTGGAAAGCCCGTGGCATCATTTTCATCCTTTTCTGCAGAAATTCTCTCTCGCCGTCTGAGAGGTCAAACCCAAGACGAAGAGCCGGTTCACCTCTGAAAATGACAAGATCGATATGCTGCCGACACCGCGCGCGTTACCAAAATGCATCACGCGGCGGCTGCGGTGATGGCCAGATTACGAACCCAAATGGATTCTAGTCCGGAGTAATTCACTGTGGCTCTTTGCCCATTGGAAGGTGCTGAAGAGATCGGCATTGATGCTGGTGGTGTGGCCTTGACACCTTCAGCCAATGCAGGGACAGAGCCGTCAATATTTAATTCAGCCGGGAACACACACGCACGCTGTGGAACTGAAATCCATCATCACAGTTCGCTGCTCTGGGAATGTAGATTTACGAGATTTGACTCGTTTGAAAGTTTCACTTTAGGACTTTTGCTTCTAAGCTGTCAAAAAACAGTTGAAATGAATGTATTAAACATGTTCATACTACCTGGATTTGTATTGTAAGGTAAGGTCCAATTCCGTTCCCTAAAAACAAAAGAGAAATTCAAAAGCAGAATTGTTGCAAACAATATTCTCTACTTCAGTCGGATTGTTTTGAAAACACTGCAAGATTAACATTGCTTCAAGATTGCAAATCATGTGATAACTAAATAAACCGGTATTAAAAATAAATCATTATCAAGGCTTTATGATATTTATCATTATTATGTTTAAAACAGCGGCGGCACAATGGCGCGGTGAGTAGCGCTGCCGCCTCACAGCAAGAAGGGCCCAGGTTCGAATAATAGCTTGGGGGCCTTTCTGTGTGGAGTTTTCACAGTTCTCCCCGTGTCCGCGTGGGTTTTCACAGGACACTCCGGTTTCCTCCCACAGTCCAAAGACACGCTGCTGCATAGGTTAATTGGCCTGCGGACTAAATTGCCCACGTGCCCTGTGGTGGACAGATATCACATCCCGGGTAAATCCCTGCCTTGTGCCCTGTGTCTGCCGGCATAGGATCCGAGTCACCGCAACCCTGTAGAGGATTAAGTGGTTTCTAACAATGAGTTAATGAATGTTTAAAACATGTCGTGGTTACCACTTAGATACCAGACACTACTTTTTAAAAATTGAGCAACAAGGTCACCTTTAGCTCTCCAAGTGGCACTTGCACTCCTGCGTTGTCGATGGGATTCGTGTAGGTGAGGGGCACCGATCCCGTGCCAAGCACACTCTGCTCTGGGAACGTTTCAGACTGCGTGACAAAGAGGAACAACCAAGAACATTAAATTCCACACTAATGCATAGTTCATTCATAACAGAAAAAGCCAAAGCCCTGTAATGCCTCGCTCACGCCACTGCAAGCAAAGGAGCTTCTACTAAGAAGTTCTATAACGCCGCTCGCGAGCGTATTACGGTCTACTCTTCCACTCTGATCAGACATCCGGAAATAGATGGGGGACACCCACACTTTACCCTGCCACACACAACCTGCCAATATAATTTGTGTACCCACTCATACCGCTGTGTGGACACAGGCAATAGGTTGGAGATGGCGTTAAGAATCTTCCATTGCTGTGCCGGGCGATCGTATCGAATTGCAAGTCTAGTGCATGTTCCAACAAATCCCAGAGCTGTGTCACCTGGAGTCTAGCATTCCTGCTAGTGTTGCCCTTGCTGGACACATCTGGAGTCCAGCACTCCTGCTATGATCTCCCTTGGTGAACAGATCTGGAGGGAGGCTCTAGAGAAATAACGATCCGTAGACTGTCCGAGTAAAGGCGGTTGGCATAAGGAAGGGTTTCCAGCCGTAATCTTCCGCTCCAATGCCCCCCCCAGTCAACCTGGCCAACCCGAGTCACGGAGTCAACCTGGCCAGCGGCCGTTTAAACCGACAACAACGCAATATGTCATACTCATCGACAGTATGAAGCCAACACGTTTACTCAGGGCACCAGTCAATAGAACCAACAACACAACACAACAGCCCGAATCTGTTATTCTGTCGGGGCGGACGTAAATGAACAAATACGAAGCTTGGCATTTTCTCTCCTGCCATCTGTGCTGAGAGCACCCACAGTGAAACAATTCACACCGAGATAAACCACACACACACACTCATTACGGATGCTTGCTTGCCTTCCGGCTATGAGCGGTCCAACAATTTATCTCGAGCGACCTTATGGCAGCCTAATCAGCTGCTCAAGGAGGGGCGAGGCGCTGCAGGAGGCAGCGTGGGAGCAGGAGGTGCGTTTCAAAAAGGATAAGCGTAAAAGCATTGCTCAATTTCAGGCTGCCTGTGGGTTTATAGGAAAAGCGGCATGCGTTCAGTTTTCGCCGTGCACTCCGGATTCCTCCCACAGGTCAAAGACATGCTGCTGCATAGGTTAATTGGCCTGCGGACTAAATTGCCCCCCAGTGCCCTGCGATGGACTGGCGTCCCATAATGGGTACAGCCCCGCCTTGCGCCCTGTGTTTGCCGGGATAGGATCCGGCTCACCGCGACCCTGTACAGGATTAAGCGGTTTCTTCAACCTTTTGCACCTCAAGGCCCACCTGGCCTACTTGGGTCTCTTGTCCACGGATCACTAGGTGGCGTTGAGAATGGCGGCTCTGGTGGGTATATTTTGACCGACTCTTCCCCAAGGCAGAGGTAAGCGTACCCACAATTTACCCCACCACACACGACCTGCTTTGTGGGCAGAGGTAAAAGAGTTCACCAATGCATGTCATACATTGCACATGCAGTAAATAAAATATGCCAAAACCGCACGCTGATAACACACTGCAATGCTTTCCGAAACCACGTACAAATAAACACATTTACATCGTGGTTTATATATTTTAAAAACATAAATAAACCACATATAATATCTCTCACTGTGGATAAAACAAATGCAGCTTGAAAAACAGATTTGTCAATGTGAAAATATGTGGGTCCTAGTCACTCTAGGTCTCAATGCCTCGATTGCATCATTAAGAATCACCCGCAATCTAAGAAAAAAGCCAATTAATTGTGTCTACTGTTGTGTCAGTGGCAGAGACCCCACAATACTTTGTATACAGCAATGTTGCTGTGTACTGATGTAAGTTTTCACGGCTCGGTGGTTGAGAGTTGCTGTGTGTCAGTGTTACCACCAAGAAGATTAGCTTGAATAGGCAACCACAAGCCGCTTAAATCTCCACACACTAGACTCCAGTGACTGGCTTTGGGTGGGAAAAAATTGGTTCAGAGTTTAATGCCAGAAAGAGGGTTGAATGACAGATTAATATCACAGTAATGTTGTTGTGCACAGTTGCATAACAAAGGCACTAAAGTTCAAAAGGTTGTGCCCAGCAACAAACAGCACTGTCAGAGTTGTAGTAGTTAACACGTTTCTTGAATTGAGCAAGGTTATAAGAGCTCGGGTAACAAGGCAATGGAAGGGAATTCCAAAGTCCACCAGTAGTTGAGGGATGAAGCAAAGAGAGAAGTGTTTTGACCAGCAGTATTGGGGGTCGAACAGAGTAAATGGATTGGATTAAACCGTGCGAATAATGTGGTACACACGTACAGAGCAAAACATGATAATGAATGCCAGAAATTGCATTCATCAGTATAGATAACGTTTGTCGAATGTCTGGGTTTCATTAAATCGTCTGTACGGCCAAGACAGAGATGTCAAGTAGCGTTAGCCTTGCGGCACCATTCAGAAAATACGTATTGGCAGCGTGTTAAAAACAGGTGAGAAGCTAGTGAAATTGCATTTTACATAAACTATTAATTCACGGTACATACAAACAAATCCGTAGACTGCCAGTTAATCTGTCAACAGGATAAAGGTGACAGCCTGCGCGTCAGAGGCAGTTTGTGTTATTGGTGAGTCTTCCACCAGTCACATTCAGCGCTATCTCAGAGTACAGATGCTGCTGTCGGAATAGCGGTGCAGTCAGGGTTTGCTTGCCTTTGTGCACGAGCTTAAATTCGGCAGCAAAATAATATCCTTCCTAAAAAACGTGTCTGCTTCCACAAATACCTTGAGCCACATGCCTCAACAGCAAAAGCTCAATATATAAGGCAATTTGAACCTCGTCAAAGACTTGCATCTTGTTTACGTGATTACGTTTTATCAAGGGCACAGGGAATGTCCATATGAGGTGCCCACAAACGCACTAGAATTGTCTTGGTTTCAAGTGCCACAACATTGCTTGCACAAGTTGTAAACGGGCAGTAGTGACAGTGGTATTATTTATGCTTCACAGAAATAAGTCCCTGTATTCAAATGCCAATTAAGACGCCTTTCTCTGTGGCGTTTGTATGTTCTTCCACTGTCCTGTATTGCTTTCCTCTGGGGTTTTCGGTTTCTTCCCATTGCTAAAAATATACAATGTAACGGATATTGGTAAAATATCCCAATTCCAGAAATTACATGACAATTATATCTAGCAACATGACCTCCTAGTGTAAAAACTTAGTAAGACCCTTCTGAAAAATGTCTTGAGACTCAGAGAGGCTTTCCTATGTAACGCTATTAATAATATAGTAGTAATAAAATGTTCTGTGAACTGCAAACGTTAACATCATCTGAAGAACATAATATACTAAAGTCCTATAATCAAATATGTAAGTCACATATCTATCCTGGGAAACACTTGCAAGATGCTGTGCATCACAATCCTTAAACTACCGCTCCAAGGCGTTGAACCTCCAGCTTTGCCAACTGTGCACCCAGCTCTCTTCATCCATCCCACTTAGTGCTAAGCATGTGGCTTTAATGAGTCTTGCAGGCTTTACTTTTGAGTCCCTGAGCCCCACTAAAACTGGATTCCATCAAACATCGATGCAAAAGAAGGCAGCTCATTCAAGCCCAAGCCAGGAAGAAGGATTTGCACTAACATCCTGCGATGTGTCCTCAAAAACATCCGCCAATTCATCACCGCAGATGTTCCCCGTGCTTCGTTTGAATTGTGCAAACTCAAATTTCTGTATCGTGTTAAACCACAACAATTGCATTAAATAAATAATATATATGTAAAACAATCTCACAGCCCTTTAATAGGTGGGAAAAAATAATTGACCATGGATTTTTATATGTTCTGGATATTTGGACGTATAACAGTGTTATCAAATTAGCAAATCAACCATATGGTCGTATAACAGAAAGAGGCATTCGACCTGAGTTTTACCCGCTGTCATCGGCCATATCCTGCCGGTAAATGATAGTGGCCATTTACAATAGTGGCCCAAAACGATACGGAAAGAATGCAATGCAACGCATTATAAAATTTATTAACAGCAGTAATGAAAAAAAGATTAATGGGAAATGTCTAGACACGCTGCAACATTAAGAGGAGTCAAGCTGATAGCACAAAACGTGACACTGCCCTTGTATGAGCACATATACGCGAGAGACAGTAACCACAATCGTGATAGTGGTTACAATGTCAGTGTTATGGGCAACCCCCAGGATGCTTGAAAATCACCTACAACCCACTTGGCTTAACCTTGCCTCCTTTAAAGGATGTGGCATAGGCACAGACGTGAACACGCTCACGCAATAAAATTTGGTGAAGCCTGTCATTGTCATTAGCTCACGATGAATTCAGCTTGTGGACATACCGCATGTGGTCAAGATGTGGATTGCTTGCGTATCCAATTTCCAATAATTATAATGTTTTTCAAATAAGTATAATTTATTTCAATAATAAATGTAGGATATGTCTATCCAAAAATACATATACGCACATGCCTTCACAAACAGCATGCACATGTATCCACCCTTCAATCCTTTTGGAAATAAAGGGGCCGTATTTAGTGAAGAGGTTGAAGTTAAACAAAGATACGCATGGTGAATTTCATCTAATTACAGACAGTTTGAATCTGGCCAGTGTGGAACAGTAGGCCAGATAGCCCGCCTGAGAACTAGAACGGGACGATCAAAAGATGCTTTGGTCAGATGG
>JAZEWU010000012.1:4539169-4561374 GCA_036362915.1 Geotria australis
CAATGAAAATGCAAGGGGCTGTGTAAGAAAATGGGAAACTGTAATTTGACCATCGCGCTGCTTCGAAGAATCGCTAAGAAGAAGACCAGCTGTGGTAAGGCATTTCAGGGCTGCACCTTGACCTCGTTAGGAGTCCACCTTTAACAGTACGTGATGTAATATCCCTTGAAGAGAATATTATTCCACAGAAATCCTCACAGAAGCAAAACAGAGTATGCAGTGATGTAGGTTTTTCACGGCTCGATGTATGAGAACGGCTCTCTATAGCTGCTTTTTCGGGATCGTCGTGTCGACGTTTCGCCTCTCACTCGCTCCTGATGATGCCTCCAACGTGGGAGGCGAAATATCGCGAAGGAAAGAGAAGCAACACTCGACTCGGCTATCCCGAAAGCACAGCTATAGAGAGCAATTCTCAACAGAGTATGCGTCAACGCATCTGTTAAAATGTTCGCTAACAGAGCTGTTCTTTCGGCATAGCCGTGTCGAGCGCTCTCCCTCGCGACGTTTCGCCTCCCACGATGGAAGCAAAATCAAATGCGCGAGGCAAAACGCCATGAGGGAGAGAGGGAGAACGCTCGACACGGCTATCCAAAAGAATAGATCTGAATAGCAACCGTCATGAATCGAGCCGTGAAAACCTACATCGGTACATCTCGGCTACTGCCGGCACGCAATGGCGACCGACGACAACTGTGACCAAGCAATTCACGCGCGGCTCCTCGAGATCATTCCCATCCTGCAATCGACCATCGCAGTTGAACAGACACGGTTGCAAGTGTGAGCGCGCATCCGTGAGCGAGCGACGTAAGCGGAAGCTTTGCGCTCGAAGCTCAGCGCGACAGTCGCGTCACGCCGGGTTCACTCACTATTTGGTGGTGTTTGTAGAGGCCCACGTTCAGCTTGGCCGACTGGAACCCGGAATCCACGTGGAAGGTGAGGTTGTCGTGCAGAACGGGGGCCGACGGTGACCACGACGGGGTGAGCCGCTCGCGCTCGTACGACGGCGGAACCGACACGGACAAATACCGCATCGCCTTCTCGCTCTCTGCAGACTTCGGAACTGGGATTCCTGCGACGCAACAAACGTACGGATTGACCAACATAAACGATTTATAAAATCAGAAGGTCACACGAGGATTGTAACGCAATTTACAGCATTAAATTGCGCGGGGATGAAACGTTAGCCATAATCGTAAAGTACAGAGTAACACGTAGTATTGCACAAGACATAAAGGTCCAATAATTTAAATAAATTATTCAGACAGAAAATAGTGCAAAAGTGTAGTAGTGCAATGGGAATGCGTTAAATAATCTTGTTGTGTAATAGAGTAAAATAGCATATGCAGCCCTTGAAACCATATAACCATTTGTACAAATGCAGCTCGGCAGACATTTTTATTCTAATAGGTGATTGTAGCTTCAAGCTCACAGCAATATAACAAAAGATGTTTCCCCACGTATGAACATTTAGCAGAAAGTAAGTTGAGCTTCTAATGTCGAGATTGTTATTCTGTATGTCAACAAATCCATCAAATATTTTGACGACTTATTAAGTAGGATCTTAAGCATGAATATGGCCCAGTGAATGCCTACGATTATTTAGAGACGTGAATATTTAGCCAAAAAACTATTCACAATCGTGGGTTTTGGAGTGCTCGAGCAACGGCCGTTACACTTGAGCAGCGGTTCGTAACCTTTACTGCAGCCTTCACCCCTGTGGTTCTCAAAATGTGTTCTCCATCCATCCATTGTCAGAAACCGCTTAATCCTGTACAGGGTCGCGGTGAGCCGGAGCCTATCCCGGCAGACACTGGGCGCAAGGCGGGGCTATATCGAGGATGAGACGCCAGTCCATCACAGGGCCATTTAGTCCGCAGGCCAATTAACCCATGCAGCAGCATGTCTTTGGACGGTGGGAGGAAACCGGAGTTTCACTGATGGAAGCCATGGGCTAGAATCTAACCGTGGATGTCACTGCATTTGGAAGGCAGGGCACTAACCACTCCATCACCTCTCTTCACCCACCCCCTCCCCACACACAGCACATAGCACAATAACCTACCCTGCTTGCCGTTATCCCGCACCTGTTGCAGAGCGACGTTGAGCTCCACACAGGGCCGAGTCTGATTAAGGGAGGAGAGAAGACAATTTATTTTCATTTCTCGCGCGCGGCGTGTTTATTACGGATAAAGGGGTGTGCAGTGAATGCGCTCCGTCTCGAGCCATACTGAACGCGGAGGCAGCGCCTACACTGCGAGCAAGCAGGTGGCCGTGATCATAAACAACGCAGACAGAGATGCAAACGGCGAGCGTTCGTTTTACGCCGCGCAAGGAGAAGCCACACGCTGGGGGACATCGTGGAATCCCCGAGTGAACGAGACGCCTCCAAATGTCATATAGCGGCGGTGTGTAACGTTAGCTTTGGGGCCTGGTAGCAAGTTGGTCGACAACGGGTTTTTTTTTTAAAACATTTTCAGAGACACAATGGTTGCTCTTCAGAGCTGTTCTGTCGGGATAGCTGCTTCCAACGTGGGAGGTGAAACAACGCGAGGAAGAGAGGGAGATTTCTCGACAGGGCTATCCCGAAAGAACAGCTCTGAGGAGCAAGCATCAGAGAAATGTTTTGATGATGGGAGGCGAAACGTCAGGAAGGAGATAGGAGGAACGCTCGACACGGCTGTCCCAAAAGAACAGCTCTCGAGAACAATTCTCAGACATCGAGCTGTGAAAAGCGGTATCACTTGTCTTGAATGTCGCAATTAAATTTCCCCAAAAGCACAAATACCCTGCACATCTAAAAACCCATGGATAACATTATGCGATTCACTAGGGAAAGGGGGAAGTGAGAAAACCGAAAATGCCTGAAGTAGTGCATGGCGAACGCTTGAGTAAATAAATGCTCGACCCACCGCCCAACCTGAAAGACCAAACTTGAATTGCAGAATCTGCTTTATAATAACGTAGCTTTATATTCACAGGGTGTGTAATGGATGTAGAATGTCAATACACTCACGATTTTTTTAAATGTGAAGCTTGCATGATGCTCTAATGTTATGAACACAAATGATCGATCATGTGTCTGTGTCAGTAACTGCTATGTATTATTGCTACGGACTGTTTTGTCTGAAAAGAGGAATACAGGTTTAACAAATAAAACGACAACATGTTGTTATTCTCACCGCAAGGGTCCCATTGGTATAAACAGGGCAATGTGGAGAATCACTGTAAAGATACAGAAATCATACACATGGTGAGATTAGTTGTTTGCATAAAGCACACATACATCTCATTGAGCTATTAATTTTATACGTTATCCATGCAGACTTATGCAAAATAGTTAGTGAAATATTGTATTTAAAATAATCGATATTCATAAATGGATGTGTTGAGGAATGCCTGCCTGCACTCCACCTACCAACATGCACCACTCAACACAGATAAATACGGTCAAACAACCCTCACGACCTGCATGGCGTTAGGAAGCCTTCATCCAGCAGTGGGTTGACAAATGGGCTCTGCATGTATAGGGTCATCAAAAAATACACTCTAGTCTTTGAATTTCCAAAATGAATTGAGCTATTTCTCTTACAGCACGAGTTTTGATGCCGGCACACCAATGAAGCACGGGAGATTATATTCACGTGAAAAATGTTCAGTGCGATCCCTGCGCATCCAATGCTCGCAGATGTTCACTGAAATGTTTCGTTAACTGCAGCTAGTGTTTCTTCAGTAATGCTCTCCACAGCGGCAGTGGTTTCTGCCTTCAATAGTCCAACAGTATGTGGAATATTCCTCTACACATTGTCCTTAAGGAACCCCCATTAGAAATAATCACATGGATTCAAATCTCGACAGTGGTCAGGACCATCCAATTCCAAAGCGTCCAGGATATCGATTCGAGATGTGACCCTATCATCTTGTTCACAGCTGCTTAGGGAATCTCCGGCTAGGGGGCATCACCAACTGGTAATAAACTCCCAAGTTTTGAGTGTTCTGTGACACCAATTTAATTACTGTACTGATGTAGGTTTTCACGGCTCGATGCATGATGGTTGCTTTTAAAAGCTGTTCTTTCGGGATAGCAGTGTCGAGCGCTCTCTCTCTCGCGACGTTTCGCCTCCCACGTTGGAGGCATCCTCAGGCTGAAGACTCAAAGCGAAGCGTGGCGAGAGAGAGATAGGGGGAGAGTGCTATCCCGAAAGAACAGCTTTGAAAAGCAACCATCAATTTAATTACTTGAAATACGTCAATAAGTAGGCAATTCAAACTAGAGTGCCTTTTTTAATCACCCTGTATTTTACGGTAAATACGATAATAGCGGTTGCAGATGGCAAAAAAGGCTTGTATTGATATTACAGCATTATTTGCAAATGCTCTATACCAATAACCATGTCCTTTATTAAAGCACTGGCCCCAACAATCCAGAGCAAGCCAAGCGTAAAAACACCGATTTCATGGGCAGACGGTTATTAAATTTAAATTACTTAAATAAACGATTATGCAATTAATTTAATGGCGAGTCAGGTATTTCACTCCCATGCACTGTAGGTTTCAAATTAATGGCAATGTTTTAAGACTCGACAACTAAAACAGCTTCAATTTCAAGTATATTTTCACAGACCACCACCCCTCCACTGCAAAGCGTAGTAGAGACACACATTCCAGCAATTGACCTGTTTTCTTCTTGCGTCTGGCAGCAATATGTTCATGAGCTAAATGCCAAGGTCGAGGTCTACTGGCCATGGCAAGAGGCCGTCAGTGAGAGAGGTTGTGCAGGTTTTTATTCCTCCTCCTCCACTGAAGAAACGCAGACTATAATGGTCTACCAAATATATGGCTTTCAACAATTCAAACAAGATTCCTACATATGAGCATTTGCAAAAAATCTTCCAAAGGCCAATTGTTATAACTTTACAAATAGGCGTTTGCAGCCAATGTTGATCCATACAGTAAAATATTGGTCATCTGGACTATACGGGCAGAAGGGTAGTCCTGATTGTGGTGATAATAGCGATTAGCAATAAAAAAAACGTTACTTAATGCAAAACAGTACATTCTTATAAGTCATTCATAATCGCTATCCAAAAGTTGTAACGGTGGTTGCTGAGTCAATGCACCGGTATTAGAGGTCATTATTCAAGGTCAAATCACTTGCGAGGAGGGGGAGGAGGGAAAAAGATGAACAAATTTGAGGAAGAATTTAAATGCGCTCAGGGCCGACCGGCTGCCACCTACCAACCCGCCTGCCTTGACTGAAAAAGCACGTGGCGCCACCGACCGAGTCTGGTATAAGCCGCATCCAGACTAGCGACGTCTGGATGACCGAAGTTTTACTGTACTTGATTTTGGGTTAGGTCGTGTAATTTATTAATTCCGAGTCCCCGTTTAGTCTTGTAGACCAGGGGTTCTCAACCTTTTTCAGCTCAAGGTCCACTTGGCCCACGTGTATATGGACATAGTTAGAAGCAAAACGTTGCCAATTGCTAACATTTAGCAAACGTATCCAATTGCTAAACTCGGTTGTAAGTACTGTTTTATTTACTTACCGGTGAGATGACACAATAATAATAAGTTCGGCGTAAAATGCTTGGAAAAGTGACGGTTTTAATTTCTTAGGCGTAAGGTGGTTCTGGGTCTCAACGATACAATTACGGTCAGATAATTGTGGCCTGAGCCAGGAATCCATTACGCATGTCAATCGCCGTGCTTTTTAATTGCTAACTGCCTCAAAGAAAGTGCAGGAAATGTTTGCACATTTCGACAACAACCATTGACTGCTGAATCATACGCCACAATTTATCATTGATGTTCATGCACAAGTACACAGTTAAGGGAACTCTATAATGTATTGATGCAATCAAATGTAAAAATACTTTTGTAGTTCTACGCGAGCACTGTCAAGTGATGTAGACTGCATAAAAAATAAAATCTTTACATCCTCCATGAGAAAAATTAAATCTGTACACACGTAAAATTCGACCGATTGCAGAGTGTACATTAGCCTGCCCAGTCCGCACTGATCAAAATCACTTTGCAAAGAATATTGAATTTCAATACAATAGATGGCAATATACTTCTCCGCTAAGATATTCCTATGGGCATCGTGGCATATACCATGGTTTAACCCAACTTGACTCCTCTATTTATCTTCGTATCTTTCCTCCAACATAAAATGTATCACCCAACAATGTTTGGGTTCAACATGCTGTTAGTTGAATAAATGAGGACGGATAATAAGCTACAGAGCAGTCGAGATTAAATTGGGTGTAGTGTAGGTAATCGAGAGGCATATAAGGACAGCGGCAGAATTGCACTCAGGGAAGAGGGTAAATATCAAAGAGACGGTGGGAACGATTTTACAGTCGGATACTAACAGCGCGAGTGGAGATGCGGTGTGGTGGTGAGCCTACTGTGCTATGAACCCAGTGACCCGAGTTTGATTCTGAGCCACGGCTAACATCAGTGGTGAGCGATACTTGAAACAGCGCTGGCAACCCCTTAATGGCTTAATCTGTACAAATAAATGTGAAGTATGTGAAAAAGGGGACATTTTCCAAAAGACCACACGAAGCTATCTCACTTTTTTTTTGACATGCCAGAAGATACACTTCTTATGAGAAGAACAAAACCAAAACCTAAAATTTCGGCCGAAATACAGGCATTCAAAATGTCACGACCTCCAAATTAAAATGCTCCACTACATTAGGGGCTTTTAAAAATCACCATTTACGTCATATATAATCAACCTCGAGCCAAGACGCAGTTTAATAGAATTATGGCCCTTTTAAGAAATGTCTTTGGAGCCAGCTGGCTCAGATATTGTTTGACCAGCTTGCAATTGAGAGGTTGCAAGTTCAAATCCTGGCTTGGTGTTGACACTGCCGATCATCCGACCTGGGTCGATAAAATTAATACCACGGCAACAGCATGTATGTTATGGACAGACTCGCCCCCACCATAGGAATTGGGAAATTTCCACCACTAGCTCAGATCTTCAAACAGGGAGAGAAGCATAGCTTGAATGCTCATTTGAGCAGAAAATATTTTGAATTAGTATTGAGCTCTGTGCCGTACTGAATTAGTATTTAACTCTGTGTCATACTGAGGTAGTAAATGAAAGGTATAATTTAAAATAATGCTGATATATCTCCCCATGTCCACGTGGGTTTTCACCAGCCACTCTGGTTTCCTCCTACAGTCCAAACACATGCTGCTGCATAGGTTAATTGGCCTGCAGACTAAATTTCCCCCAGTGGCCTGTGGTGGACTGGCGTCCCATATTCGGTATAGCCCTGCCTTGTGCCCTGTGTCTGCCGGAATAGGATCTGGCTCACCGCGACCCTGTACAGGATTAAGTGGTTTCTAAAAATGGATGGATGGATACATTTGGATAATATGTTGATGTGTACACATACAATTGGATATACAGAGATATTTACAATGGCCTCACCTCTCTTCCAACTTTAGCTCCACTTCAAGGAACTTTTTCTCCTGCAAATGAGAGAACATTCATGTATTCATTATCAATACCCGCTTAATCCTGTACAGGGCCGCGGCGAGCTGGAGCCTATCCCAGCAGACATAGGGCGCAATGCAGGACTCAACACCAGTCCATCACAGGACACCGGGGGGAAATTTCGTCAGGCCAATTAACTTAGGCAGCATGTCTTTGGACTGTGGGGGGAAACCAGAGTGCCTGGCGAAAACCCACACGGACAATGGGAGAACAGGCACACTCCACACACAAAGAATGCCCGAGCCCGGGAATCAAACTTTGGGCCTGCTTGCTGAGAGGCGACAGCGCTACTCACTGTGCCACTATGAGGCCCAGACGAGAGAAGAGCCATTGCATTTTACAACACACGCACAACACAGCCATCTGAACAATTGCTCAATTATCTTACATTCTCCGTGGATAGATTATCTCAAGTGGTCAACAGCAGATGTTGTTTTGACTAAAGCCCTTGAGATCCTACCCCTCTCTGTCTACCTCCGTGTTTGTCTTTAAGGAAGTGACGGCCATCTTAGGGGACGCTGGCAGATTTTTGCCGCTCTTAAGATTGCCAGTTTCACGACCTTTCAGTATATTCGAGGCATCCTTAATCATTTATTTTCTATTGTTTTTTTATTGGTTGTTTTTTTTCTTTCGTTGTTGACATAACGTCCTCTTCGCAGCCCTTGTGCAGCGCTTTGTGACCCTCGGGTGAAAGGCGCTATATAAATTGATATTATTATTATGTGAGAATTGCTCTCCTTAGTGGTTCTTTTTGGAAAGCCATGTCAAGTGTTCCTTCTCTCGCCTTCGTGACGTTTAGCCTCCCACGTTGGAGGGCATCATCAGTACATGTCTACAAGTGATTAATGTGCCAATTATTACTATTTTATCTCACCGGTAAGTTCCAACCAAATTTAGCAATTTGGAGTATTCAATTGTTAAATTTGGTTGTGATGGTTGTTTGGCTGTGTTGGGTGCTTGAGACTCCCTAACGACACGTATCTGGTCGGATCATTATTTACATGGTGTAACAACAAACAATTCTGAATCGTAGTATTGGCTACATAAACCTACATGTTAAGTTTGCTACTGCGTAGGCTATTTTCACAAGTGTGCTGTACAGATCTCCAACTCGTTTTCAAGTTGTGCCGTGTGTTGTTCGTTATAAATCGATGTTTCACTCGACGTACCGAACTCAGCTCCTGAAGAAGCTCCCAGCATGCAGAGCGAACGTCAGGCATTGTGTACAAATCGGAGCGCGAAAAAAGTACGATTTTACAAAGTCTATCTCTGCAACAACTCTTGATTACTACGTTGTACGGTTGGTACAGAGGTACACCGTGCACTTGTACGATGTTTCATTTCTAAAAAAAATAATGCAGTCACACACTGGGTTGAATTGACGTCCATACGCAGCATGATTCTCAAAATACCATTATATTCCCCTCATTCGTTTTCCACCCCCTCCCAGAGAAGATTACCTTTTTACCGTGGGTGGTTAATTTGGCCGTGGCAACAGCCTGTAATGGGCCACTTTTGGGAACAGTATTATAGGATCATTAACCTCCAGAATCGACATGAACAGCACATCTCTTCTTCCAGACGGTGCCAAACAGACCAAAAGGGAAGTGCAAAGATGGGCCTAAAAACTGACTGACCTTTCAGAAAGGTTAAGGAGGAAAACATTCAAAATTATTAGAGATCATGTTGTATTTACCCATATATTGGTTGATTAAAACACACATTGCAAAGCAACAAAGTAAAAAAAGAATTGCAATAGTTAATGTATCGAGGCTCTGTGCTTCTGTTCGCTTGGCCTTATGGGTGCTTTGCATGCCAGTGGCTTTCAAATATTTTGGAACACATTCTCCTTCCTCTGTCCAACCAGCAATATTACTGTGTGGGGCAAAGTGTGGGTATTCTCCTATTTCTCCCACCGAGGGAATAGCCAGTCAGTCAGTTTTTTTTTATTTAAGCTTGAAGAAACTGTTGAGATATGTAGCTCTTTTTACAGTTGTCCAGCGGGAGGTGTAAAGCAAGTTACAACATCTCAGGGCACCGGGGGCAATTTAGTCAACAAGAAATGTAACCGAGGCAGCATATCTTTGGGCGGTGGGAGGAAACCGGATTACCTGGCGAAAACCCACACAGAAATGGGGAGAACATACAAACTCCAAACAAAAAGTCACCCGAGTCGGGAATAGAACCCAGGTCCTGCTTGCTGTGCTGCAGGAGCGCTACTCACTGTGCCACTGTGACGCCCGAACAGGAGGCCAAATACCCTCGAGAAGGGCTCCGGATCTCCCCCTTACCAGTGCTGCCACTTTAGCCAGCAGTGGCGTGGGCAAGCTTTTGTTTTCCTTTTTGACAAATGCTCACCTTCTCGTCGAGAAGATACGCCTTGCGGAGGTTCTCTCCGACTTTCAAAGTATCGATATCCACCAGCACTTTTGAGATGAGGTCGTCCTTCATCATGTCGGCATCGTACAAGGTGATCTCCAGCACGTTCTACGGTGGTGAAGGACGGGGAATCACTTTGTTTAGACATTGCGCGTCAGCTCTGTCTGGGAGTCGAGGCGAACAACTCACGCGGCGTCTCTCAGCTCCCGGCACCTAAACGACGACACTTCAATCTCAGGATGCATGGTGATACATTTATATGGGGGAATTTAGAAAGAAAATAACAATCCTCTGAATGTCTCCCAGCAATCTCAATACACTTATTACATCTTTTCAACTCTCACCTCTGAGATATGGATTTAACAATCTTCAATCAGCCGTTGAGAAGCATGTAAATAAGTCATTAGAAATTCCAGCAACGGCCATATGCTGTGCAATGTCACATTGGAGTACACCGCATTCTATACAATTTGTAATACAAACGCACTGTTTTCAATTCACGAGAGGATGAAGACCTGCTCATGCATCGGCAATCAAGGGAGTTTGTTTTAACCATATTTCACCACACTGGTCAGTGCAGGTTGGTGAAGGGGGTCTAGAACCGGTTAGCCACGGCCAGATATTAAGCTTAGGCCAACAGGTCCATAGTGCAGTGTCAAGGGTGGCAGCAATGTCAAGGGTGGGATTGCTGTCACCCTTGACACGGCTATCTCAAAAGAGAAGCTCTTAAGAGCAATTCTCTCGAAAAACCATCAATCTTGCATCTAACTTGTGTGATTGAAGCACTGGTGAAAAATAACCTGGCAGCTTTCCAGAGGCACATCAATATAAACACATTTCACCACCTTAATGCAACGTACATCAATAGTTCTGTTTTAAGGAACACACTTGCTTTTTTACACATTTAGTCATTGTGTTCAGAAAAAGGAATTTCAGCGTCAGGTTAAAAATTCTGGCAAACAAAGCTGCGGAATGCCAAATAGGACGCGAAGCAAACATGTTAGGTAAGGCACGGCCCCCATCTGTATGGAAAACAAAACGTGTAATTATTGCCACTTAGTGGAGCAATTTGTCAGTTGATAAGCGCAAGGAGATAAGCTGATAACAGTTTCACCGTAGGTGCCTGATGTGGTTGCTTAAATAGGTTTCTGGACACGCGCTGCATTTTAAATGTCGCTCGGTAGCCATCTACAGAAGCTGACTTCAAAACATTGGCGTCGCCGATTGTGGCAAATGAAATAGTAAATACAATTTTAGCACTGTTGACGGCCATTGATTGAATGTGAAATCGCGCTACATTGCTAAAGGTGTAAAGCGTAAAAACGCCAGACGGTGCAACTTTTCAAGGTGCAACACTCCAAGTCTCAGTGCAAATATCAGCAAATTCACAACAACAAGGAAGGCATGTCATTGCATAGGCGCACAGGTGCATAGCTTAATTGGCCGGCGGACTAAACTGTCCCAGGTGCCCTGTGATGGACTGGCGTCCAATCCTGGGTATAGCCCTGCCTTGTATCCTGTGTTTGCCGGGATAGGCTCTGGCTCACCAGAACCCTGTACAGGATTAAGCGGTTACTGATAATAAAGATTATTAATTTTCTTCAACGAAATGCGTTAAAATTCTAGTCACCAGTGACCGAGTGGACGGAAATCCATAAATGTGACGACCCACAGAAACGTAGAATGACGATATTAAATTAACGAACCCGAATAAAGACGAAGACCCAAAATGGTAAATAGGCTATATATAAAACGAGCTTTTTTGAATTTAGGGATTAGCTGACCAAAAAGTATTGGGCAGGGAGTTGAAAATGCTCACTCTCGCGCTCAATGTTTCAGAACTAAATATGTCCTAACTTTGGCTGCTTTAATCGACCGAAGGAATATAATGAGATTTCAGCTATAGCTAAAATAATAATTTTAAAAATGCTAACCAAATTGACACTGGTTGAGTCAACATACTCCATGTGATTAAATGTTTGTTTTTAAGCAAAGTTTGCGTGCTGGGATGGCTTAGCTTTGTCCAACGTTAAAGGAAACTTGGTGGGTTTGTAATTGTCTTGGGGGCGTGTATTTCCACAGCAAACACTGCGCAGAAAGCTGAAAGCTGAAACTAAACAAACCATTTTCTGGCACTCGCATATTCACTATTCTGTTCCCCTGATGCCACGACCTGGCCTGGGTGGTGGGCCAAGCTCTGAGCTTGAGGTTTGGTGTTCATAGCAAAGATCCGAGAGCCCCATACGTGGAGTTTAATAGGAACAGTATCATAGGTGAATTGGCCTGCAAACTAAATTGCCCACTGTGCCGTGTGATCGACTGGCGTCCCATCCTAGGTATAGCACTGCCTTGCGCCCTGTGTATGCCGGGATAGGCACCGGCTCACCACAACACTTTACAGGATTAAGAGGATTCTCACTATTAATTAGTTAATTATTACGTAGATGTTTGTGGTAGTGCTGTGCACACGGATCTGCGATGCCATGAGCTTTCAGTTTACACCGCGCGTCGTACGGCACGTGGTCCGACGACGTTTTGCTCCACACGCCGGCAGCATGTTCACAAACACTATGAAGCCGCTAACTCTTCCCAGTTCAGGACAGACCAGCCGAAGCTCATTCGGTGCCTGAAGAAGCTCTCCAACAAGTGGAGAGAAAACATCAGACGCTGCGCAAAACGACACACGGTACGACCCGAAAACGTATCGGCACGCTAACCGTGAACCGGGGTTGCCTCTGGGAGCAAGATGCAGTGAGGACAGGTCTCTTGGGCCCAGACTGGTGCGAACACCGTGCCGGGGTTAGGGAACGAGGTCAAAAGTCTCACGTGAAATTGGAGTTGGTGATGGATGAAGGGTGAATTTTGAGGCAGACACAAAAAAAACTTATGATGGATGTGTGAGAATACAAGAGTGATGAAATGTCTAAGAGCTCATCGCTTTGGCAATTCGGTTCACGCTGGTTGTGATAGCAAAGCATCAATTGTTACAACAAAAGCAAACTACATAAGTTAAATAGGGTCAGAATTGCTCTGAAGAGTTGCTCTTGCCCGATAGTCGTGTCGAGCGTTCCGACTCACCGTGAGCGCCGTGTGGACCTGAAACCGGAACGTCTCGTCCCATTGTGGGTTGCACGAGTTGTTGACAATCTTGGTGTACGACGGCTTGGCGGCCGCGGTGGGAAGATTCAGCTGCACGTAGCAGTCGGGTTTGCTGACTGCAGCCGCATCAACAACAGAAATAGATCAAGAAGATTAACCGCAGCAAGAAGGTTCCCGGGGTCGTATACCCGGATCGGGGGCCTTTCTGTGTAGAGTTTGCATGTTCTCCCCGTGTCCGCGTGGGTTTTCGCCGGGCACTCCGGTTTTCTCCCACCGTCCAAAGACTGCCAGGTTAATTGGCGTACTGACTAAATTTCCCCAGGCGCCCTGCTATGGACTGGCGTCCCATCCTCGGTGTTCCCCTGCCTTGCGCCCTGTGTCTGCCGGGATAGGCTCCGGCTCACCACGACCCTGTACAGGATTAAGCGGTCTCTAAAAATGGATGGATGGATGGATTAATCACCTGCTGAGTGGAATATTACGCAGCAGTATCATCAGATACTTTATGGTGACCTTCATCCAGCAGTGGATTAACCATGGCCGACGATGACGATTGATGATGAATAAACATCGTGAAGGAGTATGTGTTCCAAAACACCGCATACGCATTGGGTACTACCTCAAGGAAATGCCAACTTGTCTGCAAGCTGCATTTTAATTAAACGTACAACATTTTAGTTTTTAGTCTGCAGCAGTGGTACAGTAGTTAGTGCGCTACGCTATGAATCTCTTGAGTCCTGAGTTTGATTCCCAGCCACGACTAATATCAAGTTATATCAGCGTATAACACAGATCCTGTGCAATGGCAAACAATGGCGGCTGTCCTGCTTAAAATTCTTCACCACCTACCGAAGTGGCTCCACTCCCACAAATGTGTGGCGACAAACAGATCTGATTTTTGTAAGGTCAATTTTCAGAAACCTAACCGGTTCAGATTACATGTGCCACTGATGTCACCTGTGGCTGAGAACTTAACTCGGGTCACCGGGTTCAAAGCGCAGTGTGCTAACCACACTGCAGCTGCTTCACAGTCACCTATTGAACGCCGCAAAACCTACTTGGGACTTTTATCTCACGAGCGAATCCAATGCAATGTCTAGAAAATTCCATCCGTCCATCCCTTTGCTAAACCACTTGTCCAGTTGAGGGTCGCGGCAACAGCCCTTTAAGGAGGGTGAACCAGACATCCCTTTCCTCAGCAACAGATTTCAGCTCTTCCTGAGGGATTCCCAGGCGTTCCCAGGCCAGCCGAAGGATATAATCCCTCTAGTCATTTAGTGGTGCTTGTGGTATTTTGAACCTGTTATCTAATGCTACATTATTTTAGAGGTGGGAGTAGCCACGTTTAACCCCACTACAAACAACTTGCCGACAGACTGTGCATAGCGCTGGGCAGACAACTGCAGATGAATAAAAAGATATAAAATGTAAAGACGTAAGCTTCATAATTTCAAGTTGGTGTTTTCACAATTTCTGTAAAAGCGCAAGAACGTCTGAGCAATTGTCAAATCAAACACAAGAATAACGAAAGCTAATTATAACATGTTAAAATAATCATAAACACAATTTTCAACTGATTCAGAATGTAAAAAAATGGGTTTTACTTACATATGTCATTTCCACTTATGTTCACAGCTTTGATTACTCTCACAGACAGTTGTCTGTAAGGATAATATTCCTGCGGTGAGACAAGAAAACTCGTTTGAGTGTGCAACAGCTCAGGTATTCACTCTGCCTCTACAAACCATTCCATACCACGTTGACAGCAAACCGAAGTGGGCCTTGAGGTGGAACAGGTTGAGGACCCCCGGTGTAGGCGGCACTGGACCGATTTAGACACGCTCATGGCGCAATTTTATAACAAACTTACAGCCTGCAATCTCCATTAGACTTCTGCAGCGTTGAAAATCACAAAGTGCGTGCTTGTTTCTGTGTAATCTCGTGCAATGTTAGAATCATTATCCCAATACTGCAAGCAATTACTTGGGCATTTTTCCCCTCTGTGTTAAACATATAATTAACAAGGATCGGTGGAAATATATATGACCATTGAAAACCAGCCTTTAATTAATAGGAAATAAATAAATAATGATTAACATATATCCACAAAAGCATATTTTTTTGCGTATTACATCACTGAACTTCGAAACACGTTCACAATCACTGCATATTGCCAGCTATGACATGTGGATCAGAAATGCAGAAGACTGGACAAATAAAATGAAACAAAAGATGACGACTGCACAAAGACGCACGGACAGATGCGTGCTCCGAAACGCACTGCAGCTAAAGAGCGAGGAAAACGTGGATAAAGCAACTAAAGCAAACTCGTCAAACATTTGACCGTTGAGAAAAGCAAGTGCGCTTGGGCAGAAAACATCACTACAATAAAAGATCGTAACGATGCAGGTTTTCACGGCTCGAATTGACCTGAAGAGCCGTTCTTTCAGGATTGCCGTGTCGAGCGTTCCACCTCTCTCGTTCGTGATGTTTAGCCTGCCACGTTGGAGGCATTATCTGGCTAATAAAGGGTCCAGTTGATAGTTGTGCTTTTAGATGTGCAGCCCACGTGTGCGTTTTTGTGGTGTAGGTGGCGGCAGCTTAGAGCACATCACGACAACACATCCCGATAAAACGGCTCTTGAGAGCTGCTCTTAGAATGTATTACCACCACAGGGGTGCATTCTCGAGACCATCACGCAGTTGGAGAGACAACAGAAGAATAACCCCTTGTCCGTGACCAATATTACACCCAATTACACTTTACAGTGAACAATTCTGAGGCAGAGTGGCCCATAACCCAATGATGTGCAAGGGCATCAAAGTGTGAAGGCATTGTCAACTCTGAGAGCAATCCATCCATCCATTGCCAGAAACCGCTTAATCCTGTACAGGGTCGTGGTGAGCCGGAGCCTATCCCGGCAGACACAGGATGGGACGCCAGTCCATCACAGGGCACTGCGGGGGAAATGTAGTCTGCAGGCCAATTAACCTATGCAGCCACATGTCTTTGGGCTGTGGAAGGAAACTGGAGTGCCTGGCGAAAACCCACGCGGGCACGGGGAGAACATGAAAACTCCACACAGAAAGGCACACCCGTGCCGGGATTCGAACCCGGGGGCTTCTTGCTGCGAGGCGGCAGCGCTACTCACCGCGCCACCGTGCCGCCCCTGTGAGAGTATTATGCAACAAATACGCGGTGACGAGAAACGCTGCTGCCTGGCGGCTTGGTGTTTATACAGCTCTGAAGCGCTTCGGTCCTGCCAAGCCGCTTGCCAATGTTTGGCAATGTATCCGTCTGGCAAACGTGAAATAAGAGCTGCTGAATTAACACATGGGGCGCGACGCCAGCCCACTTTCTCCTCTGCCACCTCCGATGACATGTCACCAGTGTAAATTTGGCCGCATTCTCTCAGCTTCAACACAATTTTCTATTTTCGCCAAAACAACACTCACGTTCGCCGCAAACATTGCGACTGTTGCGTTGTGAGAGATGGGACAAGTGGGCCACGATTCAGAAACTACACTTGCAGTATGCTAACGTAGCCATCTAGACTATGGGAATCTACACGTGGCGTGCCTTCTCGCAAGCAGCCGGGGTTTGGCAGCTCGACGCCCATCAGAGGGGAAGTTCACAACACTTGTGGAATCCACCAAGCATCGCCTCCACAGTGCTGAATTGCAAGCTCGCTCCACCTCCACCCAGCAAAGCAGGTTTAAGAGTGGAAAGTTTGCACAAGTTGCCTTATTTGAACAGGCACTTAACACAGCACTGTACACATGTGGCACACCGAATCTTCTGAGCGAGAGAGATACAGCATACTGTATAGAGATTGTATTTTTAACAACACCATGTAATGACAAGCTAAAACCTTGCACAATGACTGCATCGAGTGGGGCAGGGCAGACCTGTGATCGTTGTTTTGTGACATTGCACAATATTTTCATTAGCCGAGAAAATACTAGGTAGGGTTTTGCATTTGCACTGTATAGGCTCAGTTCATGAGGATAACAAGACATGGAGCGAAACGTCGGACATAAGGCCAATTAGCATGCAGTGCAAACCGAGAGCAGTGTAGTTGTATTGCACACAATTTATTCGCCGATAGCCAATTGGCGCTGCATGAAACGCCATAAAGTGCACGTTTATTTACAGAGCAGTTCAACAAAACGTCCCCAAGTGCAAAGAGGATAAAGTACATCTCAAATAAATCCACATGGAAGGTCAAAGCGAGGTCAGAGCAATTTGAGATATTGTACAGAAAGTTGTGGTAATTTCTGTTCTGGCTAATGATTCACAGCGTGCCTCTGGCACGAGACGGATCAACGATTTTATTGAATTAACCAACCTACTCCGACACACAACCATCAACAAACAGGTTTGCATCCATCGTGGGTGCGGATTGTTATCGTGGCCATCTTAGGACCGGAGAGAGATAGAAAACACTTTCACCATCAATAACAAACGATTTACCAAATCTCTGCTGTAATGCGGAAAAGAAGATCTTAAACCACAGCTCAAACATTAACGGGGCCAGCTGCTTCACGGATTTCAGCTTCGAAAGCAGAAGTTTACTCGAAACTTGAGTTGAAAACGAGGTCAGTCGGTGTTTATGTAAGCTGGAAGGAACCGTTGAGCTATGTTGAAACGGTTTTCCAGCGGGGAGGGGTAAGCAAGTTTGGACTGCGGGAGGAAACAGGAGTACCTGACGAAAACCCACGCGGACACAGCAAGAGCATGCAAACTCCGGACAGAAAGGCGGCACGCGTGTCTGGAATCGAACCCGCGCGGCCTTCTTGCTTTGAGGCGGCAGCGCTACTCTCTGCGCCGCCGTCATTTTTACAATTTTTCGAAACGACGGTAAACAACGACGTTCCGCACTTGCAACGGTGCAAGGTACATCGACGTATCATATAACAGTAGATGGATAGATGTTGGATGGTTGCTCTTCAACGCCGTTCTTTCGGGATAGCCGTTCCGAGCGCTTTCCCCACTATCCCGAAAGAACAGCTTTGAAAAGCAACCATCAAAGACAAAAAGGTGCCAAATCAAAAACAAAAACGTGCCAATTCGTTACTACTTCGTAACTTGAAGTAGTAACGATTTTAATTTTTGTTGCTCTTCGCGGCCCTTGTGGAGCGCTTTGTGACCATCGGGTGAAAGGCGCTATAAACATTTATATTATTATTATCATGAAAACCTTCATCAGTAAACAGATATATGTTTATCGGGAGGCATTTGTTCCAGAATTACTGAATTCAACACGGGCGTGGGAGATTCTTCCTAAACGTTGCTGCGTCCACGTGGACGCTAACTCGTTATTACAGATCTAGAGCCTCCTTTCTTACGCATGGTTATACCATTGGTAGAAAGTAAGGCGCACCCTTGAAGTTACGAAATGTTGAAAACCCCCCCCCGGATAGACGATGTACGTGCGTGAAGGCACTACCTTTGCGAGTCCCGATGTGGCTGCTGTTGTTGATGGTGGTGGAGGTGGTGAGGTTTTGGGGTTGGCATCTCTACCCTTCGTCGGGTCTCTTCTGCTCCTCGTGTCGGAATCGCCGACCAAGACCGCGCTCGCCAAGCCTGGCAGGGCACGGCGACTCAACAAGCTCCAGAACATGATGAAGATGCTGACTAAGATGATGATGATTTTGCTGGCATGCGTCAGCGCCTCCTCGCCTTGTAAAGCTACTAATAGGCACGCGCGCACACAGAAGCAAAACGCGAACAACCCGCCCAAGGTGTTCTGTTGAAGTATCACACCATGGCAAAGAAACGAGTTTAATAATGTGCGAATTAATTAGCCTGCTACTTACGGCTGAACGCAGGAACACCTGAGATGCATGGAACAAATGTGGCGCTCACCAAAGGACACACGCGGCAGCAAACTCAGCAGCTCCAACAAAACTACGACCGCTTTGCAGGCTCCGAGTTTCACTTTGGGCGGACGTGTTTATCGAGAAAGGCGTTTGCTCTGCGCGTTAAGCGTGTCGATGCCAAGTCGCCCCAAAGCGACCTCACTTACCCTCCGAAGTTAACGGAGATAAAGTTTCCCCCGTTTAGCTGAGACGGAACGTTTGCGGCAAGCGCTGTCTTGCAAAGGAAGGTACCGATGAAGGCCAGCAAGCCAACTTCACACCTGGCCACGTGTTTTCCCCCATTGTTGAAATGTACACGGCGCGCTCGATTAAGGCCGAGGAGACTTACGTGGGAGGAGCAATAACGTGTTCCGTCACCGTTGTCGTCTGTCAGCGGGATCTGAACTCGTTTGACTGGGTAAGTTAGCACAGTGCTCTAGCCACTACACTACCGCTCGGCAGAAGACACAGGCAAGAGAGAGAGCGTTAGAGAGGACACAGCGAAACACAAGTTAGGCTATTTCTACACAACTGCTAAGCAACGCGTGACTTCACTGTCACACACACTGGCCAAGACTTTCACAAGCGTGACTTCACTGTCACACACACTCCCCAAGACTTTCACAAGCGTGACACAAGAATGTGTGTGTGTGTGCACTCACTGCTGCACTCACTGCTGCAACGTCAGCTACACACACGCTCCCTCCAACAAGTTGACACGCGACACACCCACGCGTGTGTGTGTGTATCTGCGCGGAGACAACGTGCTGCTGCCACTTCTATATATGCTGCCGCCCTCCCCTACCCCCCCTCTAACAGGAGACGAACCCGTTTGCGGAAACGGAGTATTCCGACCAATAATGAGGACTTTCCAATGAGTGTCTGCCGGGATAGGCTCAGGCTCACCGCGACCCTGTACAGGTTTAACCGGTTTCAGACGATGGATGAATGATGTGGGATAGCATTCGTTCATAATGTGGGATAACATTCATTCATTCTTTGTCAGAAACCGCTTAATCTTCCTGTACAGGGTTGCGGTGAGTGGGAGCCTATCCCGGCAGCCACAAGGCGCAAGGCAGGGATATACCCTGGATGGGAAGCCAGTCCATCACAGGGCAACAGGGGCAATCTAGTCAGCAAGCCAATTAAGCTAAGAAATTAACTTACGCAGCGTGTCTTTGGGCTGTGGGAGGAAACCGGAGTACCTGGCGAAAACCCACGCAAACTCCACACAGTAAGGCACCCGAGCGCTGTCGTACCACAGCAAGAAGACCCGGGTTCGATTCCCGACTCTGTATCCTACCTATATGGATGGATGGGTTATCGGCCAATATATAAATTTAGTTGTAGGAGGAAACCGGAGGAAACCCGCACAGAACACACAAACTACACACAGAAAGGCGCCCGGGACTGGAATCAAACTGCCTCGGGCAGGACTTTCTTTCTGTGAGACGCAGATGTTAACACTGCACCGTGCCGCACGCCCGTATGTGTCCAGTGAGCGTTCCGCGGCCTGAACCGTGGCCGAGCGATGTCTAACCCGGTCCGAACTGCCTTCCTGCCCCTCTCGCTAATCTGCTTTGCCAAGCGTGGTGAAGTATGTGAAATAACCCCCGTGGATCTGCACGACGCGGTGAGGCCTTCATGCAGCAGTGGATTGAGAAATGCTCCATCTGGCGTGTGTGGAATTCCTGCTGATGCCGCGTAATTGAAATAATAAACAACGCCAAAAAGTATTGCCCAACGCATACGTACTGTGCAGTTTTTCCACCGACAATGGTGCGTTTTGTTGGTGGTTAACGGAATGTATGTGTGTGTTCACTGATAAGGGGGGGTTATCGCAAAAAGGCAGTGTGTTAGATTAAGATCTATGCACAACACAACGGGTATTCTCAAATGTTAAAGGGTAGAAGTGATACCGCCTAATCCTGTACATATACCTTGCGCCGTGTGTCTGCCGGGATAGGCTCCGGCTCACCGCGCCCATGTACAGGATTCAGCGGTTTCTGAAAATGGATGGATGGATGTGCTGATGTAGGTTTTCACGGCTCGATTCATGATGGTTTCTCTTCAAAGCTGTTCTTTCGGTATAGCTGTGTCGAGCGTTCTCCCTTCCGAAAGAGCAGCTTTCAAGAGCAACCATCAATAATTGACACTTTTAAAGCGCCTTTGACCCAAAGATCGCAATGCCCCAAACATGTATATGTTCAGCACACACGTGCAGTCCACATGCTCCAGATGAACCCATTCGAACCACATAGAGGACAAAACAAAACGTGCCACATGATGCAATCTTTACAAAACGTATAATGTTACTAGGGACGGCACGGTGGCGCCGTGAGTAGCGCTGCCGCCTCACAGCAAGAACCCCCGGGTTCAAATCCCGGCTCGGGTGGTTTCCTGTGTGGAGTTTGCATGTTCTCCCCGTGTCCGCGTAGGTTTTCACCGTGCACTCCGGGTTCCTCCCACAGTCCAAAGACATGATGCTGATGCATAGGTTAATTGGCCTGCGGACTAAATTTCCCCCAGTGCCCTGTGATGGACTGGCGTCCTACCCTTGGGTGTAGCCCTGCATTGGGCCCTGTGTCTGCCGGGATAGGCTCTGGCTCACCCCAACCCTGTACAGGATTAAGCGGTTTCTGACAATGAATTAATGAATAATGATACTAGTTCATGCAGATCGAGCAGTAACTGTTGCATTTCATATTACTCTATCGTGAGCTGTGTGTAGCTGTGTGTAGCGGTGGCATAGCGGTTCATGCACCCTGCACTGTCTACACTCGTAACTTGAGATTCATTCCTGGCTCTTGCTAACATTAGTGACAAGTGACACATGAACCAGCCCTATGCCAGCCCATCGCCATTCTGCGCCGACCAGTATTTTAAACGAAGCAGTATTCATTTCCTGTTTGTAACCCTGCGCCAGTGGTGGAAATTCCACATTGTTATGACTGGGACGTGTCTTTCCATAGGACAACCACTGTCTACTCTGCCTCAAAGTCGTGCTCAATGTATCGATCCTGGAGATGGTGGGCTGTCATTCCGCAAACCACCTGATAAGTAAGACATTAAAACATAACGGTGTTGTTTGGCATTGCACATACTCTTATGTAACTTGACTTGGTACATAGGTAAAATAATTTAATTCATACAGGGCCTGACCGCTCAAAGTACGATACTCCCGTTTGGCCGTGTACTTATGTGAGTCATAGTGCCAGTAACACGCTTTTGTACTGGAAGAAAGTTGGTATGTTATTCTGCAGGGAGTCGTAAGAGATCGGACATTTGCTCCAAAAATATATGTTTATTACGCAAAAAGGCTTCAGTTTCGTTGGTAAAGTGCATCCAT
>JAZEWU010000012.1:4573444-4647509 GCA_036362915.1 Geotria australis
TTGTTGACATGCCGTCCTCTTCGCGGCCCTTGTGCAGCGCTTTGTGACCCTCGGGTGAAAGGCGCTATATAAATTGAAATTATTATTATTATAAATGCTATTATTATTATTATGCACATTTCTTCAGAGCTGTTCTTTCGGAATAGCCGTGTCGAGCATCATCAGGCTTCCAACGTGGGAGGCGAAACGTCGCGAGGGAGAGAGGAATATCGGTCAGTGACACGGCAATCCCGAAAGAAAAGCTCTGAAGAGCAACCATCACGAATCGAGCCGTGAAAACCTACATCAGTATATACAAATCTAATTTCCGTGTTTTGAGTTTGCATGTTCTCCCCGTGTCCGCGTGGGTTTTTGCCAGGCACTCCGGTTTCCTCCGACCGTCCAATGACATGCTGCCAGGTTAATTGGCCGACCGGGTAAATTGCCCCAGGTGCCATGCGATAGACTGGCGTCCCATCCTCGGTATACCCCTGCCTTGCGCCCTGCGTCTGCCGGGATAGGCTCCGGCTCACCGCGACCCTGTACAGGATTAAGGGGTTTTTGAAATGGATGGATATGCGTGTTTTTGGATGGCACCGTGTCAGCTCGTACAGCGTGACAGCCATACCCAACGATGCCCGCATTGACGCATCAATGAGCGCCCGTGTCAGTCCTAAGCCACGGATAGAGTGAGTGGGAGCCCTCCGCTGATAAAACAAATGACATTTAATTTACAACAATTGGGAACACGTGGAGAACATTGCTCCCCTGTGGCGCCACCTTTTGGGAGATGTGCGGCACACATTGTATCAAAGGCGCAGTCAGTTCACATCTGCTGCGTGTGCATGGGTTATCTGCATTGAACGCGCGGACAAGCTTATTGGTGAGCTTGTTTTTTTTGTCAAAAGGCATCCAGCGACGCAGATAAATTACCTCAGTTTTTAGAAATAAATAAAAAACACGAAAATAATTGCACAGGCCATATCGACTGTGAGTTCATCCCTAAGTACATTCCTAATTGGGAGCTATTACCAAAGTGATAATGCACTTCAATTAACACTCACCGGGTTAAAGTGTTAAATGAATCCACGTAATTAGTCGGGCCCTTTGAGAGTTATTCTGCCGTGGATTAGCAGTAGTGGCTTAAACGTTCATCACCTCCCCCCCAAGGAGATGTGATGAGTTTTCACGATTCAGAAATGCAATTTGATGTGGTGCAAGGATCGAATCCTGTTTCTGTCTCATTCTTACCCGAACGTTCGTACGGCATCGCCTCTCTTGTCTCGATCTCGTTATACATACGCAGTGTACCTACCGCATTCCGCCTACAGTTTTGTTTACTGCATTCGCCTATATGTAATGTTGACATATGAACGCATCCGTTACATTTAGAATAAGGGGGCGTGGGTTTTTGCCTGGCACTCCGATTTCCTCCCACAGTCCAAAGACATACTTCTGCATTGGTTAATTGGCCTGCGGACTAAATTGCCCCCGGTGCCGTGATGGACTGGCGTCCCATCCTGGTTATAGCCCTGCCTTGCGCCCTGTGACTGCCGGGATAGGCTCCGGCTCACCGCGACCCTGTACAGGATTAAGCGGTTTCTGACAATGGATGGATGGATAGGATGGATGGGGCTAAACAAAGCAGCACAAATGAAAAGGGGCAAGACGTTCAAAAACAACAGAAACATTATCACATTTCCCGGGAGGAGGTTGTGAGGTTGTGGGACAATGTGGAATCTGGTTCTAGCCATACTCTGTGGGTGGCTGGGGGGTGTAGTGGGTTGCTGCGGATAGATACATGTTTATTTTTACAGCAAAAAAAATACCCAGTGAGCTTGCAAGCTCTTTACGGGATTCCTGCGACGCAACCAACACGCGAATTGACACGAATAAATAAAAATATAAAAACAACAAGTTAACCAAACGAAACAAATAATTATTGTGGGTGGCTGTGGAGAGTAATGGGCTGCTGTCGGGTGGCTGTGAGTCGTGGTGGGTGTCTATTGGATGGTAGTGGATGACTGCGTGTAATAGAGGTTGGCTCTGGGCAGTCGTAGTTTAGGTTGGTATGTGGCTCTCGGTGACAGCGAGTGGCTCTGGGCTGGTTGTGCGTGACCGTGAGCGGCGTGGTTAGCCGTGGGTAGTAGCGGGTCACCGTAGCTGGCTGTGTGTGGAAGGGGGAGAGAGAGAGCGAGCAATTGAGAAGCGGTGGCTTTGCAAGCAGCGTGGGGCGCGTGGGGTTCTAAGTGTGAGCATCGGATGGGGGGGCGGCTTCATTGGGTGTGCGCGCCTGCTCTCGTCGTGCGTCCTCGCACTCAGCCTCACAGAGGATCCCCGTGCGAGGCCACTCCGAGGCGATCACGAGAGACGCGGGGAGAATCCGCTCCCGAGTCGGCGGCTCACGATCAAAGTGGCCGAGCCAAGCACAAGGTAAGCCCGCGCGCGCGCCTATCTCGCCCGCGTTCAGTCAGTTGCAGGAAAAAGTGAGGGGGATGGATTCATGTTTCTGTGAAAGTGCGGGTGTCGCAACACCCGCAACGCCCGAGGCTGCGACGCGCCTGCGAGTGAGGGTGGCGAGCCGAGTGCTGCTCGAGTCACGAACGCACCGCACGGGTTTGTAACGCGCGGCACGGGTTAAGCGACGTGCCGAACGGTTACGAGTTTACAACACCGCCGCGCGTATTCGTTCGACCGTATTCGTTCGAAAAGAGAATGATGACTCGGTGGCGCGATGAAACCGCAGGGAGGAGGGAGGCAGCCACACGGTCAACTGGCGCCAACACGCCAGACGCTATGTCTATGATGGTATCGGCCAATTAATTAATTAGGTGTTTTTTTTTTTATTATAGTTGTGGAAGAAAACCGGAGAACCGTGAGGAAACCCACGTAGAACAGAGGGAGCGAACACAAAAACTCCGCACAGAAAGGCGCCCGAGGTGGGAATAGAACCGCCTCGGGCAGGACCTTCTTTCTGTGAGGCGTAGATGTTACCACTGTGCTGCCCTATCGCACGAGAAGAGCACGGTGTCGAAGTGTGCGTGTTTGTAAGATTAATGTCAATCGATTGACTCACAATCAGGTGAGGCATTAAGAGTTTTGAGGCTTTGAGTTGTAGAACATCACTGGGTGGATCGATGTAAATCCGTACACCGATTTTGTACTGTGTATTCTTGTTAGAGAAGTGGCTCATTTATTGTAATCCTGTCTCAGATGTAAAATAGATTTAATTCTTCGGCTACAGACGGGAGACGGGCATCAGAGAACATTCTCACAAAAGGATAACTGCATCATCCAGACTCGGGTGCCTTTCTGTGTGGAGTTTGCATGTTCTCCCTGTGTCTGCGTGGGTTTTCGCCGGGCATTCCGGTTTCCTCGCACAGTTCAAAGACACGCTGCCGCATAGCTTACTTGGCCTGCGGTCTGGCGTCCCGTCCTGGGTATAGCCCTGCCTTGCGCCTTGTGTCTGCTGGTATAGACTCCGGCTCACCGCAACCCTGTACAGGATTCAGCGGTTTCTGGCAATGAATGAATGAATTGGGCTTGGGCAGAACGCGTCTTCGCTTGGAGGGATGTTGGCTGATGGCCAAGAATAATAATGGGTGGGAGCCAAGGAACGGCACGCATCCAAGACAACGTCTGCCCAGGAGATGGAGCGATCATCGCAGCCAGTGTTGCAGGTACTGGATGGATTATCACGTCGCAGGATCACGAGAGTCAGTCAGTCAGTTTGTATCTAAGGCGGAACGAACGGTTGAGCTATGTAGCTCGTTTTAACAGTTTTCAAGCATGGAGGGATAAGCAAGCTGCAACATCTCAGGGCACCGGGGGCAATTTAGTCCGCAGGCCATTAAACCTATGCAGCAGCATGTCTTTGGACTGTGGGAGGAACCCGGAGTGCCCGGCGAAAACCCACGCGGACACGGGGAGAACGTGCAAACTCCACACAGAAAGGCACCCGAGCTGGGAATCAAACCCGGCAACTTCTTGCTGAGAGAGGGCAGCGCTACTCACTGCGCCACCGTGCCGCCCTTTTTGACATTTAATTTTTCAAAATGCTTAAATTACCTTTTACTGTGATTGTATCGCTCTGCATTTCAGGTTTCCTCGCAAAATAGAATTCTGATTTCAAAGGGTTGTCAGCTGGTTGAAATAAAGGGAAATTAGGGAGATAACAAATGAAATGCACCAGACTCGGAGCAATAGATGCTCGCAAAGAATACAACAAAGATCACAAGTCATCCGGAAAGTGATGCCAGTTTGAAAGAAATATAAAAACCCGACTGCCATAAACTAGCACTCTGTGATGCTTTTACGTCTAATCTAAACTGAGAAGCTTCCCTTTAGATGTTAATATTTCAAAGGCTATATGCGGTCTGGAGTGATACGGTCCCCTTGGTAAAGAAATGTTATACTAAGAATAAATCCACTCAGTTCGATGTCTCTGCTCTGGAGGTGGTGGATTTCAGGCTGCGTCATGGGTCGTTGTTTGCTAAACAGATTACGGCGAATGTAATATGTGAGCCTTAAACACCACGAGGAGGTGCAGCGTAGTGAGCAGAGGCAGTATGGCATTCTTTTTTTACGCATTGGTATTTTTCTTCTGACACGCTTTGGAAACGTTATCGAAAATCTTTCAAATCTTTCATCCCCCCCATAATCATCTTCTTCAAGGTATGGAACGTCCGTTACCGACTACCTTTGTCACCATCAAAAATCGTTACCGGGATCAATAACCATTACCATCGAGTTATTATGAACGGCTGATTGCACCAGATTGCTTATACACAGTCAAGAGGCACGATGGATATAGGCTGCAGAAGCACGCAAAGGGGGAAAAAAAGGCTGATGGTCAAAAACACACAATGAGCCTTAATGCTCAAGTCAGTCGATTCCATCTCTTCTAATTAGTCTTCCGGTAAAGTCTAGCTAGCGTCTATGATAAACGACACTTTACGACCGGAGGACATTAACTGGCTATTTGTCGAGATTTTTTTTGGGCTCTCGCTGACAGCTGCCGCTCGCTTTAATCGCGAAGGTTTGAGAGATCAATACGTAGCTCAGGGCAGTGTTTCCTGTGTCAATGCTGGAGCGCACATGTGGCAGAGCAATACCGCAGTGGGCAATCTGTACCAGCCACATAGACCCGTGCTCATGTTAGTTGCAGGCTATTCAAATGTCGTGTTTTTTTTTAAATCGGAGGTTTAATCGTGCGTGTGTTTTGACCGCGTGCTGTGGCGCAGTGAGTAGCCTTGCCGCCTGCGTTGGCGTGGGTTTTCGCCAGGTACTCCAGTTTCCTCCCACAGTCCAAAGACACGCTGCTGCCTAGGCTAATTGTCCTAACTAAATCGCGCCCGGTGCTCTGAGATGTTGCAACTTGCTTACTCCTCCCCGCTGGGCAACAGTAAAAAATATTTACAAATGTAAATGGTTATTTTTGTTTGGTTAATTAGTTATGTTGATATTGTTTTTTTTTGTAAATTTGCGTGTTTGTTGTGTCGCAAGGAATTCTGTAAAGAGCTTGCAAGCTCACTTGTTTTTTGTTCTGCTGCAATAATAAACATCTATCTAACATCTACATATCTCAACTGTTAATTCCAGCTTAAATACAAAATGACTGACACTCCACTTCTCCCATTACTTACTCAGCATCCCTCGCTCCAAAACAAACAACCTGGAAGAGTATCCCTCTGGACCTTCGACATATCACCACAACCTCGACCTTCAAAAAACTACTCAAACAACACCTATTCCACGCCTCCGTAGCCGTGTCTCAACTATGACCAGACGTGGCATTTGGCTGAGGATATAATGTAATTGCATATAACGCATGTCACGTAACAACGTCTCACAATCTCAGCACTCTTTAATTCCGATGACCTGCAATTTACATGCTTGGCCAATTTCATTAGTGAGCGTTTGGTTTCACGTGGGAGGAAACCGGAGAACCCATATCGAATTTACCATGCACGCAAGGTGGTAATGCTCGATCAACGTTCCACGCAGACGGATTCAACAATCCATTACTCTGATGATGTAGAAAAATCAAAGGTGTTACCCTTTCTGGCAATCATATAACAGTTAAGCTCTTACAACATCAAATAGACACCTTTCACAAGGTGTAAAGTTTGCAAGAAGCCACACATTATTGTGGCAAAACATGCTTTTATAATGTATGCAGTGTCCTAGAAACTGATTGGCCCACACCAGTGACAGTTTTCTGTATAGCCTAGTCTCGCCAGTGCTAGCCAAATGTTTCCAAAAGGCAAGCAGCTCAGCACAGTGCAGATAGCAATGCATTAGTAGCACGAACCGCTAACAACAACTCGATTCGAGCTGTATACCGATAAAAAGTTACCCAAACTGAATCCATTACTCCACTAGCATCTGCTGACCACCTAGCAACCCAAATCTACAACACGTGGTATTCCCAGCCAGGCGTCCGTCCAACAGTGCGAACCACGCACCAACATGCTGAGCCGCTGAGAACACAGAGGCACATTACTGTCAATGTGTCACATTCGGAGTGATTTGGTTATAGGCTATCTGATATGCAGTTAGCGGTGCGTGCGAGTGTGTGTGCGCGTGCAGAATATGAACATTGCCTGGACTTCTATGTCGACTCGACGTGAAGCAACGACCCCGACTGTGTATGCATCATAGTGTTGGAGACAAAGGCGGCCGGGCACAGTGTTGGCGACTCGACCTCCTGGCGTAAACCTAAATATAGGTGAACGCCAACTTTCAAGGAGTCTAAAACGGAGATGTGTGTTCTTTAATGTTTGCTATTTGCAATGACCACTTTCATGTCGTCAGAACAGTCTACAAAGCCCATAGCACTCACAGAACGTATAGCCGGCACTTCTGTGTAGCACATAGATGACAAGGGGGAAAGGTCGGCGGATTGGGTGAGTTGAGAAGTGAGCAGCCACCCTGCATACAGGAATGTGACGATCCTGGTTGCAGACCCAATGACTGGGTTAGACAAGAGCCAGTATGTTAATGCACTTTGCCAATTGCCAGTGGATTATTACGCAAAAGCGAATTATACAGAGTATCCCCCGCGTCGTGATTGATTCAAATACTGTAATGGGATTCAATTATGCTAAAGCCCATTATTCTAGATCACTCACATAGGCTCTGCAATGCTCGCATATATCCACCTTACCAATTTAATGTGATGTGTTTAATCTCCATAGAATGCCATATTATGCGTGTGGCGTCTTAGTAAGTTAGCAACAATGCATAAGGTCCTGTTATCACCATCATCATTGTCATCAGCCATAGTCAATCCACTGCTGGATTGAAGGTCACCCCAAGCTTCTAACATTTCTTGCGATCCTGGGATGTAATAATTAATTCATTGGCTGATAAAATCATAATATATAGGACGCGGTGTCTGGGAAATGTTGGCGCCGGCTAATCGCTTGGCTGACTTCCCCCATGCCCGCCTCTCTGCTGTTTTCTCACGCCTCTGAGTTATTCTCTGTTCGAATGAATACCTTCGGAATTGAATGAATATGTGCCCTTTATCAATGGCATTTACTGATATGATTTTTAATCTGCCTGTGCGTCAGCCGATTTCGTTGCTCCATCTCCTTGCGTGACGCGTCCTCTCGTAGGCATTCCATGCGTGACATATCATTTATCTACAGGGAGGTTCAGAAATAGCTGACACATTTCAGACTACAGTTACATGTAAATGCGTCAGTTATTTCTGGCCCACCCTGCATAATGTACACATCGTACCGTGCGCCAATACTCTGCACGGGGGGAGCAGTGCACTTGCACCATGAACCCCCGAATTATATTCTTTGAATAATCGGCCACGGCTAACATCAGTGGTGGAAATATCTCAACCGGTCCTGTGCCAACCCCCATCGTGACCACCATGCACTGACCAGCGAAGTGAAATATGGTCGAACCGCCTGCAAGCCACTCAGCGTGGCGACAGAAGCCTTCATCCAGTCGATGATTGACAACGGCATTTCTTTAAACTATTAATCTTAAAAGTTGACTTGAAACCACTCGACGGTGTAAATGGGTACACCACAGTTAAGTCGATCGGCAGCCGGCGTATGGTGGGATAAAGAGTGGGTAACAGTCCAATCTCTTCCAGGACATCTGCCCACAAGACAGATAGATGTTTATTATTATATCAGAAAATACCCAGTGAGCTTGCAAGTTCTGCAAGCGTGATTGATGTGATCCAACAAACGTAGGAACTAACCAACATAAACCCCATCCCTCCATCCATTGTCAGAAACCGCTTAATCCTGTACAGGGTCACGGTGAGCCGGAGCCTATCCCGGCAGACACAGGGTGTAAGGCAGGGATAAACCCAGGACGGGACGCCAATCCGCAGGTCAATGAACCTATGCGGCAGCATGTCTTTGGACTGCGGGAGGAAACCGGAGTGCCCGGCGAAAACCCACGCGGACAAGGGGAGAACATGCTAACTCCACAGAAAGGCACCCGAGCCGGGATTCGAACCCGGGCCCTTCTTGCTGTGGGACGGCAGTGCTACTCGCCGCGCGACCGTGCCGCCCACCAACATAAATAATATATACACTCAGAATAGAAGATTAGGCCAAATACCCTCTCACTCTAGTGGAGGTCCTGTCGCTAGTAGAGAGGGCTGCACCGTCACCTTTTCACGTGTGCAGATTCTGCATGGCTGTCTCGGTTTCACCCGCACTTTGACAGATTCGCGATTGCCGAGGTGGAGCCCGGAGGAGTCTTTTTTTTTCACGTTTCCGTGTGACCGCGTGCGTTCGCTTTGATGACAAACATTTGCTTTACAATGATCACAGTCTGTGTCTGCACATCATGTGCTGACAGCCGGATCAATAAAGCCAGTTGTCATGGCCCACGCGGGCAAACATCTCCAGTGGAACGGCCACACCATGCGGAGTGGTGGTGCAAGAGTGACCTAGGCTGGGTCTCTATGTTGTTTTTCTCTCCTATCCCTGCCTCTGCATCTCCCTGCGCAGCTCCCATGCATCTCCCTGCGCAGCCTATCTTCAATCGCCATCAATTGGCCACATGTGGTTTAGACAATACCACCATGCCGCATGATAATACAATCATTGTGAGCACTTTTTTTTTTCAGCCAGCGCTGTTGTGCGCTAAACAAAAGTTCACCTCGCGCTACAGATGCGCATCTTTGAAATTGCGAGCGGACCCCTTCTGTGAACATGAGTGCGTACTGTTTGTTCGTGTGTGCAGTGTTCACATGACAATTGCTCTGCATAGCTGTTCTTTCGGGATAGCCGTGTCGAGTGTTCCTTCTCTCTCTCTCCTTGACGACGTTTCTCCTCTCACGCTGGAGGCATCGTCAGGCGTTCGTGAGAGGCAAAACGTCGCGAAGCAGCGAGAAGGAACATTCGACACGGATATCCCGAAAGAACAGCTTTGAAACGCAATCATCATGAATCGAGCCTTGAAAACCTACATCAGTACAGTATTCATATGGGTATAAGTTAATATGAGCGTGAATACTCTAATGTAGTGGGTAACGTATTGTGCTACGAACACCGGCGACCCGAATTTCATCATCAGTGATGAATATCTAAACCAATCCTGGGCCTCCCCTCGGTCGACTCAACCTTAAATACGTACCTGGTGCCGTGAGTAAAACATCAGCACAGGGCCGTGCGGGGCATGCCCCCACCCCGCACCCCGCCACCGCCCCCCGTGATCCACAACAATGGGATGTTTTTAATATTTACGGGTGAAAATACGACAAACGTCTGCTTAATCAACGTCGGGCCCCGATTACAAAAGCTTGACACGTTGGGGCTGCGCACCCAACTTTCTCCATTCTTTGTCTCTGTGGCTTGCCACCTCTGACTTATAAACATCCGGGAGACCAGAACTATTTCGTAAAAAAACCACTCATGCGGTGTTGTTATTAATTCAATGTGAAACTGTCTACTGCAACACTTGTAGCAGTGATTCGTGTCTTGTGACCCATACAAGGAGCCGAGAAAACAACCGAGACATGTAATGAGAACAATTTAGGCAGCACTTCCCTCCCTCCCTCAACTGTCTAATAGTAATACAATTTTTAACGCGTGGAGTTTCAACGAGACACGGATAAGCAGGCGCAAGGAAACCGCAGAGAGGAGGTAGATGGAAGGCTGCCACGCAGCCAGCCGGCGCCAACATTTGCCAGACACTGCGTCCTATATATTGTGATGTTATCGGCCAATTCCATCCATCCATTTTCAGAAACCGTTTAATCGTGTAGAGGGTCGCGGTGAGCCGGAGCCTATCCCGGCAGTCACAGGGCGCAAGGCAGGGGTATACCGATGATGGGACGCCAGTCCATCGCAGGGCACCTGGGGAAATTTACTCAGTAGGCCAATTAACCTGTCAGCATGTATTTGGACAGTGGGAGGAAACCGGAGTGCCCGGCGAAAACATACGCACGCCACAGAGAAAGGCGCTGGTTGTGGGAATCGAGCCCCCCTCGGCCCGGGAATTAATTCTGTGCGGCGCAGACATTGCCACAGCGCTACGTGGAGAGAGACCTTTTGTCTTTATACCTTACGTACGATTTCTCGTGTTTGCCCGTGATGCCGCGTGTCGTACGAACATATGCGTAATTGCATCCTGTGAGAGGGGTGGGCGATCGTGCGTGGCAGCTGCATCGCACGGGCCGCGCGTGGGTGTACTGCCGTATATAATATCGGGTACATCGCGTCCGACCAGCTCAAAGCGCTTACACACTCGGCGTTTATTGCAGCCATCAAATTTTGCGCCGCTAACAAAGTGTGTCGAGGTGAGTTTCCGTATGCTGCTGCGGTTGCTGCTGCTGCTGATGATGATGACGATACTGCAGATTTGATGTGTCTCTCAAGAGCAGTTGTCTCGGGATAGTCGTATCGAGCGTTGCTCCTCTCTCCTCCGCGCGTTGGCGGCATCGTCAGGCTGTTGAGAACCCACGTCGGTACAATACCGCAGACGACGCTGCTATGGCTCGCGTCGTTTAGCTAATCGAGGGGGCGTTACTTTTTGGCGCGTTGAAGTGCCAGACAATATCGACTTTCTGCCCGGGAAACGTGCAGAACTTCCGCGGTCGAGCACAGCCAGCGCTAATGTTACGGTCGATGCATTACATTTCAGCTCCCGGTGCGGACGCGTGTGGATACGCGGCACAGAGAACCGTGCCTTTGACGCTGAACTCTTGCGAGAATAAACGAGCGCGGGTTTCCAAGCGCCGCGCGTCGCGCTTAGACGCCCTGTGTGTGTGTGTGTGCAGCGACGCGCGGCTCCCTCTTATCGCGCGGCACGGTTCACGGCGCGGTTATCTCTCCGCCAGATGAGAATCCCTCGTTATCTCGAGGTCCCCGCGGGCATTCCGATCGCTCTCTAAACGGCAACGCGTCCGTCGCGTCTCGCGGTGAATCGTTAGCAGTAATGCCGATGGCCGTTCCTTCTAGATAAGCTCTCCGGCTGACGAGAGGAGGCGACTCGCGGAGGAAGGCGGAGGTTGCTGGTGCGGGAGCAACAGGAGGAGGAGGACAACAGGTGGCCGGGCGCGGACTCGCTCTTCACGCTCTCTCTGGCGCGATGGCACCGGACGACCTGGAGGTGGACATCAACTCCACGCTGAGCGATGACCAGGATGAGGAGGCGGGCGAGGCGTCGGGTGCCGGCGACGAGTGGGCCTTCGTGTCTTCGTCGTCGGAGGTCAGCCAGCGGCCCAGCCTGGTGGTGTCGTCCGAGCTGAGCGTGCGGGACAGCACCAAGCTGCTGGGCGTGCAGGTGGTGCTGATCGCGGCCTACTCGGTCATCATCCTGCTGGGCGTCGTGGGCAACTCGCTGGTCATCTACCTGATCGCGCGCCACCGCGACATGCGCACCGTCACCAACTATTTCATCGCCAACCTGGCGCTCGCCGACCTGCTGGTGAACACGCTCTGCCTGCCCTTCACGCTCGCCTACACGCTGACGGACCAGTGGAGCTTCGGCTGGGCGCTCTGCCACCTGGTGCCCTTCTCGCAGGCGCTGGCCGTGCTCGTGTCCACGCTCACGCTCACGGCCATCGCGCTCGACCGCCAGCGCTGCATCGTCCACCACCTGGGCAGCCGCATGTCGCAGCCGGTCAGCTTCCTGGTCATCGCCGGCATCTGGGCGCTGGGCGCGGTGCTCGCGTCGCCGATGGCCGTCTACCGAGAGTACCACCACGTGGAGTTCCCCGAGTCGGACTGGCGCGCCGTGTGCACCGAGAGCTGGCCCGGCGGGCAGGAGCGCGACGCGATCATCTACAGCGTCTTCATGCTCGTGCTGCAGTACGTGCTGCCGCTGTGCGTCATGACCTGCGCCTACGCCTGCATCTGGATGAAGCTGCGGAGCCACGCCAGCCCCGGCGCCAACGGCCGAGCGAGCGCCGACCGCCAGTCGCGCCGCAAGAAGACCACCAAGATGCTGTTCAGCGTCGTGGTGGTGTTCGCCGTCAGCTGGCTGCCGCTGAACGCCTTCCAGCTGGCGAGCGACATCCACGGCCGCGTGCTCGACTTCAAGGAGTACAAGCTCGTGTACACGCTGTTCCACGTGGTGGCCATGTGCTCCACGTTCGCCAACCCGTTCCTCTACGGGTGGATGAACACCAACTACCGCAACGGCTTCCTCGCCGTGTTCCGCTGCGGTCGCAGCACGGACTCGATCCGGCCCGAGACCGAGCTGGTGTCCATGCGGACGCGCTCGCTCCGCGACGGGCCCCGCCGACAACCGCCGCCGCAGCAGCCGCAGCACGATCACCCGCGGCAGCAGCAGCGGTTCGTGGCCTCCAGGGTGAGGGCTGACGCCGCCTCGGGGAGGACGCAGACAACCACCGCCGGCAGCTTCGTGGACGGCTATCACCGTAAGCACAAGGACGCGGAGATGCGCGGCAAGCCGCTGGCCGCCACGCTCGACGAGAAAGCGCCGATGCCCAGCGTGGACACGTAACGTTTGGTTGAACGCGTCAGCCTCTCTCTCTGCCCCGGGGTTTGGGAGCGGCTGCGTCGGTGGTGAGTGCACGGCGAACCTGGGTTCGAATCCCGCCTTTAGAGTAGCAGTGGCGAGTGATTATCTGAGCTGGTTCTGGGTGTTGTGGCTTACCCGCGCCACACCCATCCACGGCGCGGTCACCACGTGGCGCTGGCCAGGGTGCTGAAGTGTAGTTGAGAAACCCCCCGCTTGACTGACACGCCACGGGAAGGCCTTCATCTAGCAGTGGATTGACAAAGGGCTGTACACTTTACGATGTCCACCACCGACGATGGTTTACTGCTACGCGTTGCCTGACCAGACAATAATCCTCGCAGCCGATGCCGGATTTAAAAGGAGTTGAGCGAAGCCGATGGTCTCGGAGGTGTTTGCCGTCTACTGAAGCAAAGCATCGATCGGCCCCGCTAGCTGTGGTTTTGAGACAATGATCGAACGACGTCCTACAATGTGCGTTAGTGTTTTGTTTGGAGGTGAAGGTGGTGATGATGGTGGGTGGTTGCCTGCAGTCGGTAGACGTATGAGACGCTGGAGCGGACATGTCCAAAGCGACAACCAAAGCAGAGGACCAATCCGGCTGTTCAGCTCGCCGGGGAAGACGCCACACACAACACACGTAAGCATCCGCGCACGGGGATATAACTTCTCCATCGCGTGTTTATCTATGAAGCCGAAATTGTAACGATTCTTTACAACGAAAATGCGCCTTTCAATTAAAAAGAGATGAATTGCATGTGTTCACATTTACGCATTCATCTCTGTGCGTCTTCTTTACGAATTCGCTCGTGAGCACTTAATGAATCAACGTCTGAACAATTCACAAAACGAATTGCTGACTCGATCTGAGTTTAATTGACCGTAGGATGCGCCCCATGCGTCCACAATGGGGCTGTAATAATCACAGTTTAAATGTTTCAATTGCGGTATCTGGATTGGCAATAACGCAAAACACAAACGTAAACAGTGAGTGTAACTGGCAACTCGAGTTCGATTCCCGGGCACGGCTAGCAGTGGTGAGTAAACCGGTCCTGCCCACCTCACTTCAATGACGCTCATTTACGATCGTGGTGAATTATGGTTAAGCAAACATCGACACAGCACGGGGAAGCCTTCGTCCACCAATCTATTGACATATTCGCCGGAAACAACAGTCATAGCACGGCATTCACCGTACGTTTAGCGCAGGAGTTTGCATGTTCTCCCTGTGCGCGCGTGGATTTTCGCCGGATACCCCGGTTTCCCCCCACAGTCCAAAAACATGCTGCTGCCTAGGTTCCTTTCCCTACTGGCTAAATTGCCTCCGATACCCTGCAATTGACTGGCGTCCCATTCTCGGTGTAGCCCTGTCTTGTGCACTGTGCCTGTCGGGATAGGCCTCCGGCTCACCGCGGGTACGCTGTACAGGATTTCGCGGGTACTGATAATGAATGAATGACTGTGGTTCATAGACGCGTGGTTGCTTTATTACAGTGAGCAGTGTGCAATTGCGCGCACTTCACTCACATTTGACAGAAAGAAACCAAAACTCGCAACTTCAATCAATAGACACCGCTGCTGTATTTGTTTGGTGTGTCTTGTTCAGCCTTGTTATTATGACGCTCACTCTCAAATAGTAACGAATGTCAGGGTCCCATCGAAAATGCAACTCATTGAGAATTTAATTCCAAAGCTGTTCTTTCGGGATCGCCGTGTCGAGCGCTCCCCCTCTCTCCATGGCGACGTTTCGCCTCCCACGTTGGAGGTATCATCAGGTGTTCTGAGACTCAGAACGGATTCCATCTCGAGTGAAGAACTCAGAACGCCCGGGGATGCCTCCAATGTGGGAGGCGAAACGTTGCAAAGGAGAGAGGAGGAAGAGCGCTCGACACGGCTATGCCGAAAGAACGGCTTTTGTAAGCAATTCTCATGCATCGAGCCGTGAAAACCTACATGACTACATGCCACTCATTGCTGATGTAAATGTTAATTCCGCACCAAGGATACCGCAAGCTATTGTTATTTCGTAGCCGTGTTAGGAACACGCTGATGTTTCACACAGCATAGCATTGCTGTCGTAGGAATGTATTAAAACAATTCTAATCACGTACACGTGAACACGATGCTTTATTGCTTTGTTCTTGTGGCTATGATTCTAAAACATTATATGGGTAGAAAGTTATCAGTTGTAAAATACAAGTGGTTATATATTGTATATGCTGACCGTTGTAGTGATATCCGTACTTGTTTACACGTGTGATTCCTTTTTGGATATCGTTTTGTACGACTGTGAACCTGTGAAATGGAATGTCTTAAAGGAAATAAAGGAAATAAGGATCGCCTATGTTATCCGTATAGTGGTGCGTTGGCGCAGTGGTTAGCGCACTGCACTATAAACCCGGCGACCTGCATTTCATTACCGGTCACGGCTATCATGAGTGAAGAGTGATGTCTGAAACCTCCCTCCCTCCACACTTGACACCAACACTTGACGGCGGAACATACAGGTTTTGACAGTATACATTAAAGAAAGCTTTTCATTTATAAAATGATATTATTATTATTTACTCTACACTACCGTTGCGTGAGAAGCAGGTTATTAGCAGGCGTGTATCAACGACATGAGAAATATGATGGGCACTCCAAATGCAGTCACGAAGGACAATTCTGCCATCGCCAAAGTCATTCCTGTAGCGGTGACCTTTGCACACCCATTGCATGTTCAGATGGATTAAGGCTGACATCTGAGCAAAGAAGGATTTCTTATATCATTACCTGCGACGCGATGGTGCCATTCGCACACGCAGAGCCCGGCCGATGTGCATTTACATTGAAAGCGCGTACATCACGCGCGCGATTATTTACTGATAATACTAATAATCAAAATATTTTAAAAAAAAAATTACATTCATAACGCGCACATATTCATTCAATGTCGAAGTCATTCATTCGACGAGAGAACGACTTAGAGGCGCGAGGAAAGCGCAGAGAGGCGGAGGAGGCAGCCAGGCGGTTTGCCGGCGCCATATTGCCACACACTGCTTCCTATATATTATAATGTTAGCGGCCAAATAATTAATGAATTATTATTTTTACTCGTGGGAGGAAACCGGGGGAACCCGGAGGAAACCCACGTGGACACGGGGAAAACACACAAACCTCAACACAGAAAGGCGCCCGAGCCGAGATTCGAACCCGGGGACTCCTTGCTGTGAGGCATTAGTGCTACCCACTGCGCCACCGTGCCGCCCAAGGCAGCAACGTCACGGCAAACTTTCTTCGCCTCCTCCCTTTATAATTGCCGCTTAGAACGCGCCGCGCAGTTTCGTTCACTCTCGAAGGGAGACAGCAGAACGACTCAAAGGCGCGAGGATGAGGAGGGGGGGCAGGAAGCCACGTCGTAAGTCGGCGCCAACATTTGCCATAAACTGCGTCCTCTACATATTAAGATATGGGTGTCTTTTTTTTTAGCTCTGGGAGGAAACCGGAATACCCGGCGACAACCCAGTGCCTGTGGTCAATCTACTGCTAAATGAAGGACTCCCCAAACCGTTACCATTTCACACGGTCCTGCAGTATAACAATCTACCCAGCACCTGCTCAGGAACAAATCTCATTGCTCCATCTCCACGGAAGATTATATGGATACATTCCAGCCTTGAATAAGGCTCGTGCATCACTCAAAGCATTTTCTCCCGTCGTATCTAATAGAGAGGTCGCCGTGAGTGACTTAGTGTTGTAATAACAGTGATTTTGGAGCGATCTGTCAATCCATGCATATATGATGGCCACCCCACATCGTGCAAGGCTCGGGGCTCTTAATGTCTTCTCACTCCACAAATTGAGTTGCTAAGTGCTTTATATTTGTGGTAATAGGTCCGCGAACGTTTTGCGTCTCGGGGTTTTTAAAGGACATTGCAGCAAAAATGACATCAGATTTTTTGACGTATCGGTTTTTGGGTGCATCTTGGAAGACTGTCACCCTACATCTGATAGTAAGTCAGCAAACCCAACATTCAGCTGCTGACATTTAATACATTCAGTCTTGCTGAGATTTAAATGAAGATCAAATCTCGCACAATACCCTTCTGTTGTATAAAGAGCCAATCTTGCACTGCAATGCAGCCTAACCAGGTACAGCCTGTCACAGCGAATACTTCTCGCAGGATTCATCTTATAGCTGGTTGCGTCCCAGTAATGTGCACAGCGGCAAGCACCGCCTGCAAACGGGGCTTTTTGCTTCACCGTCTGAAACTCAATTTCGGCTTCAATAACAAGGTCGGCTGCCATGCAGCAAGGGCACCCGGCTGGTGGTTACATTGAACCCATGACCTTCAGAAACAGAACCACACATGTTCAGCCGCATGCATTCGGACGTGATGCGGCATGCATAATATATGTGAAGGCGCGCACACGAAAATACGTCTGTCTGTACTTGTCTGATTGTATGTCTGTCTTCTTAACTCCTCCAGCAAATGCCAGGGGACGGTTGTGTAATACAATGTAAGTGCAAGCTTCCATTAGCCTGCGATGTAAATTACCGTTGTGCTGATGTCAGTTTGTCACGGCTCGATGTATGAGAATTGCTCTGCATAGCTGTTCTTTGCGGATAGCCGTGTCGAGTGTTCCTTCTCTCTCCTTCGATCCGTTTCGTCTCCCACGCTGGAGGCATCTTCAGACGTTTTCTGAAGAACAGCTTTGGAAAGCCATTCATGGTCAGAAACCGCGTCATCCTGTACAGGGTCGCGATGAGCCGGAGCCTATCCCGGCACACACGGGGGGCAAGGCAGGGCTATACCCAGGACGGGACACCAGTCCATCACAGGGCACCGGGGGAAATTTAGTCCGCAGGCCAATTAACCTATGCAACAGCATTTCTTTGGACTGTGGGAGGAAACCGAAGTGCCCGGCGAAAACCCACGCGGACACAGGGAGAACATGTAAACTCCGCACAGAAAGGCACCCGTGCCGGGATTCGAACCCGGGTGCTTCCTTCTGTGAGGCGGCAGCGCTACTCACCGCGCCACCGTGCCGCCCGCTATGGAAAACAACTGTCAATTAGGGCCGCTTTCACTTGTGGTCTTTGGCTCAAACTCCCTCCATTCAGTGCGACCCTCAACCTTCTGTTTAATGCAACTGTGAAGACTCCTTCCTTCGAGTCGTCATCAGCATCATTATTTTTCTGCCTCGTGGCTCTTTTGCCAACTTCCTTCCATGAAGAACTTCTTTCGTTTCGCTTTCACCTCTTGAAAAGTGTCCAATCGACATCTTCTGTTTTTTCAAGATGCCTAGATGCTAGTTGTAAGCAGCGGTGGCATCACCAGCAGTCATCCAACTGGAATAAAATATTACCAATAATAGTTTCCGCTCTGCCAATTTAAATATGTTATCTCTGGCGCTGATGCAGTATCCATCCATCCATTGTCAGAAACCGCTCAATCATGTACAGGGTCGCGGTGAGCCGGAGCCTATCCCGGCAGACACAGGGCACAAGGCAGGGCTATACGTAGGATGGAACGCCAGTCAATCACAGGGCATCGGGGGTTATTTAGTCCGCAGGCCAAATAATCTATAGAGCAACATGTCTTTGGACTGTGACAGGAAACCGGAGTGCCCAGCTGATTCCGTATCTAGTTACAAATACTCTGAAACGCTAAGCACAGTTTAATTAACAACAATAATAATCGACAGCCCACTGGCAAATCATTGTGGATGAAGGTCTCCCTCCCCAGCCGTGTCAGTCATGGGGAGTTGTTTGACCATTCTTCACCACGCTGGCCAGTGCAGATCGGTGAAGAAGGGGCCGTACTGCCTCAGAAACCACAGAAACCACTATCGGGGCAAGAAGCAGATAATCATCGTGATCTGTGTGCTGGTAAAATACCGTAATGTGCTCTAAGCGAGCTCTGGTGATAGCAACACAAAAGAAGCTATAGCCTATGAAGCTATATGGTTGCGCAAGACCGTGTGAAATTAAAAGGCGCCCATGCATCACCCAGAGAGAGCGATACGGCGAGTCTGCTGAGCATTGCCGAGCGTGTCGATAATATGCACATCCTTGATATGCGTCACCAAATGTTCTGTGTGCGTCAAACGCCCATGAGACAAACACGATCCCATTGCCGCAGCTTTACCGTACGTTTCACGGTTGATATTATATTATTATTTTACGTAATTTTATCTTTGGCAATCTACTCACGAATGTTTGACAGTTGTTTTGCTCTACGAAGCGGAATAATAATAATAGCGTTTTATATAGCGCCTTTCACCCGAGGGTCACAAAGCGCTGCACAAGGGCCGCGAAGAGAACGGCATGTCAACAATGAAAAAAAATAAAAGCCAAAGGAACAAAACAAATGATTAAGGCTGCTTCGAATATACTGAAAGGTCGTGAAACTGGCAATCTTAAGAGCGGCAAAAATCTCCCAGCGTCCCCTAAGATGGCCGTCACTTCCTTAAAGACAAACACGGAGGGAGACAGGGAGGGAGACATAGGGACACAGAGACAGGAAGACAGAGAGACAGACACGAGGGGGAACCAACTCCAATCCAAATCAAGCAATCAACTATGAAGCACAAGATGGATTTGATGTGCTCTCCGTAGCTGTTCTTTCGGGAATGCCGTGTCGAGTGGTCCTGCGCCCTCCCGCGCGACGTTTCGCCTCCCACCTTGGAGGCATCGTCTGGCTCCATCAAGCCTTCATCAAGGCTGATGATGCCCCCAACGTGGGAGGCGATACGCTGCGAAGGAGAGAGACGCAACACTCAACAAGGCTATCCCGACACAACAGCTATGGAGAGCAATTCTCATACATCGAGCAGTGGAAAACCCACATCATTGCATTGGATTTGTTGTGTTAACGACGTGTCGCGATTGTCACTGAGGTTAACCAATATTCAGCCGTTCTTAATCGACCGATGAAGGCCTCCAAGCAGTACGGTGTATGTAGGGCTGTAACTATATCCGACAGCGCTTTGTAAATCCATTGATGGATGACATGCTTTACCACACTCTACCACGCTCAACAGAATAGGTTGGTTAAGGGGAAGGCAGGGACTGACTTGATATCACTCGCCACTGATGTGCGCCGGGGAACATTAACCGTAACACTGACGGCGGTGCCCAGTTTAAGGGGAAGCACTCGGAGCGGGAACTTGGCTTCAGACAAGTCGCCTCACGTCCCCGGAATGTATCATTTGTAATCGCTCCGCGCGTCTCGTCCGATTAAAAGTGACATCGGTTCGCAGCGCCTCTGCGACTTCGTGATTCCAATTAATCACCATTTCCGTGATCTCGCATATATTTATTATAAGGTATTATATAAAATTGGCCTCGGCGCCCTTGTTTGTCCCATCCTGGGTGTAGTCCCGCCTTGCGTCCTGTGTCTGCCGGGATAGGCTCCGGCTCACCGCAACCCATACAGGATTAAGCGGTTTCTGACAATGATGATGATAATAGTATATTAATCAGTGCAAGGCGGTGGCGTAGTCAGTAGCCTCACAGCAAGACCGTCCCGGGTTCGAATCTCGGCTCGGGGGCCTTTCTGTGTGGAGTTTCCATGTTCTCTCCGTGTCCGCGTGGGTTTTGGCCAGGCACTCCGGTTTCCTCCCACCGTCCAAAGACATGCTGCCAGGTTAATTGGCCTACTGAGTAAATTGCCCCAGGTGCAAGGGTCGGTCATGCTATTATTATTATGGGCTGTTGTTTGCCGAGTCGTGGAGTCTGCCAAAGAGCGCAGCAGTAACACAACCGTCCACACAGGGGCGATGCAATCTCGTGAGCCGCGTGCGGTTTGGGAGACACGCGTTGTCGATTGTGCCCAAGCACACACATGCCAAAGACGAAACACAGTCATTGTGATCGTTTCGTCTGTTGTAGTAATAAATGTTATTTATGACGCGCAATTATTCATTCAATTCCGAAGGTATTCTTTCGAAGAGAGGTAACCTGCAGAGGGTGGTGGTCGGGAGAGTCAAGCCACCCGGTTAGCCGGTGCCAACCCGACAGACACTGCGTCCTGTATATTATGTTATCGGCCGATTAATTAACGAGTTTTTTTATGTGGGAGGAAACCGAAGAACTTAAATGAAACCCACGCAGAACTGGGGGAAAGGACACATCAACTCCACACAGAAAGGTGCCCGAGTCGGGAATCGAACCACCTCAGGCAGGAGGCGCAGATATTACCACGTTGCGCCACCCTGCCGCCCATGATTGTTTATTAGTGTAGGTTATACTTTTATAGAAAGGCATACCCTTAGCTTTAGTGGCAGCGCCTTACGCTGATAATCCCTGATTACGAATTGGCCCTGCGGCGTTACCATGAATATCGAGTGAAAAATGACGCCCCGGTTACATTGTATCGGTTACATTAGCTACTGACCTCAGCACAAAGTAATGCAAAATGATATATCGCTTTGTAGGCTATTCCGGTGACCCTAATTACAGCGGTCGCTCGGAAATGTCCACCTCGCATGGATTTTAACGATTTGCTAATCCTATTAAGTGGCTTCAGGGAGAAAGAAAACGGCCCCAACGGGGATGGAATGCGTTCGGCCAACAGCACGGATGGACGGATGTGTTTACATTGCCTTTAAATGCGATCGCATCTCAAGACGCTGTGCAGTCACAATTGGTATACCGCACACGTGTTACACGAAGACAGGCATTCAGTCAGATAGCTCACAGGCAGAGGAAAACAAAACAAAGTCTTGAGCCTGGGTTTGAAGAGCTACATGAAGTCATCAGTGGGCGCGAACGTGGGCACTGCAAGAAGGCCCCGAGTTTGATTCTCGGCTCGGGTGCCGCCCTTCCGTGTGGAGTTTGTGCGTTCTCCCCGTGCCCGCGTGGGTTTCGTCAGATACTCCTGGTTGACTGGAGGATTCCACAGCTTTGGTGGTTACCGGAGCGGAGAGTTACGTGAAGGGGAGTAGACAGAGATAAGTAGAGAGAGATAAGAGGCGAGAGGAAGGAGGCCTTGTGTGTGTGTGAGGGCAGAGCGAGATAAGACGATGGATGATAGGCTTTGCGCTCTGACTGGCGAGCGGTTGAGGATGATACGAACTTTACTTGTCAGGATTTCCATCACTCGTTGAGAATCTCTGAGCGGTTAGAGTGGCTCTCTGCACTCGCCTGTTAAGCCGTAGAAGCTCAACTTACTTTCTGATAAATGTTGCTAGATGCGAGTCGAGATTTTGGGACCAAGCTTTTGTGGCGACTGCCCATCGTTTTTGGAACGATATTGCCGTGAGCTTGATGCTACAGTCGTTACCTTCGTTGAGCCGCCTTAGATCCCTATTAGAAATTAAAATGTTTGAGGGCCGAACGGTGGGACGTAAAATAGCGCTGCCGCCTCACAGCAAGAAACCCCGGGTTCGAATCTCGGTTCGGGCGCCTATCTGTGAGGAGTTTGCATGTTCTCCCCCTGTCCGCCTGGGTTTTCGCCGAGCGCTCCGGTTTCCTCCCACAGTCCGAAGACATGCTGCTGCATAGGTTAATTGGCCCCTTTGCCCTGTGATGGACTGGCGTCCTATCCTCGGTGTAGCCCTGCCTTGCGCCTTGTGTCTGCCGGGATAGGCTCCGGCTCACCGCGACCATGTACAGGATTAAGCGGTTTATGACAATGAACGAATTAATGTAATCTGGTCGGATAGGGAACACACACAGTAGTCAGCGACTTGGCCAAAGATGAGTCGTACGGTGTTCCCTTCTCTAACCAGCACTAACCAGCACGGTGAAGTATGGTCAAACAACCCCGCCGTGACCGAAGCATTCGAGCCAGCAGCCGTAAAGAATGCCATGCAACACGGGACGGAGAAAAATACACGTCACGCGGTGCACCATCGCGCCTCGGTATATGAATCCCGTCTCTCGCCTCCGCGTGCGAGACCGATGGCTGTGTGATATCCCTGGCGAGCAGCAGGCACACGCCGATGATGGCTTTTGCCGCCCAGCCATCAATCACGCGTCAGCCTTGTCTAGATGCGGCGCGCGTGGCGTGGGGCACGGATCGCGCGCGTGTGTGCTGTGTGTGTGTGTGGGGAGCTCGCTAACGGCACTTGCCCCAACAGTCTGTTGAGGCTATACGGGGGATCTTTGTCTTTGTGTGGGCAGCGGTGGGCTACAAATCTGGCGAACCCGAGTTCGAATCCCGCCGCTCACGGTCAACAACCAGTGACGATTTTCTGAACCGGTCCTGGGCCTCCCCTAGGTCGACTCAGCCTCAAATGAGTACCCCAGTGCAGTGTGTAAACGTTGTCACTAGGGAGACAAAGGCGGCCGGGCGTGGTGCTGGTTACCCACCCCCTCGGGTGCCGTGTCGACCTTCATAGGTGCTCGCTAACGGCACTTGCCCCTATAGTCTGTTAAGGCTATAAGGGGATCTTTGTCTTCGTTGTGTTCTCAGCGAGTTGGCACAGCGGGGAGCACAGGTGGTGCCTCGGTCAGTCATCTCAGTCAGCTCATGGCACCTGGGTGTGTCCTGTGACCTGTCGGCGAGCGATCAACATTTTCACATGGCCTCAAAGTACACTTGGCCTGGCACAGGCGCCGTGGAGACGTCACCGCCACTTAGTGGCGAACGGCGGTTGTTGTGGTGAGGTGTGTGATCGGTGTGGACGTGTGACTGTGTGGAGTGTGTGCCGTCTCCATCTCTCACGGAGCTGCGATGTAACAATCCATCTTTAAAACCAACACGAGGTGACGTCACTCACTTTACACATTATTTAACAATCGGTCATTCTGTATAAACTAATACACTGTTTGGATAGATGCAGCCTATTTTCATTCAACAAAAAGGTGAGGCATTCTATTGCCGAAGATGCACAAACATCTCACTGCTTTCTCTAAATGTTCCAGTTTTCTCAGGACCCCACAGTGCAAAGTGCGGTTCCCAACTATAGTCAGTCAATGTCCCTGTTCCCAATCCCTCTGCTATGAAAAACGTGCATGAAATTGCATCGCTTGGGTTTTGTATGTTGTGGTACTAAAATTAAAAAAAATACATGTCTATTCATCTGGCGTCCGATCCTGGGTATAACCCTGCCTTGCACACTGTGTCTGCCGGGATAGGCTCCTGCTCACCGCGACCCTGTACAGGATCAAGCGGTTTCTGACAACGGATGGATGGATGGCTGTCCATTCATCCCTTCAAATGAACATATTTGTTTAGTCCAGGATCCTTTCCAGACTAATGTGATCCATCAGCATTGTCTGGAAGCCATATATGATGAAGGACTAAAACAACATGTAATGCTGTGTGGGCGGTGGGGGAGATGAACGGGCATCTATTTACTTGTAAATTGTAATGCATGGCTGTGTTGGGTTCCCATTAATAACCGCCAACGTTCAGACACTTAATAAAATGTGGCCGGTGTGTAAATGTTTGTGTGTATATATATCTCTCGTGAAAAACCCAGCAGGATCTGTGTAACAAAGCCTGATTGATGGGACCTAGTGTTGTACCACTGGTCCACGGTTTTATTCCAAATATTCTGCTGGGAAACCAAAATGCCGATGGACTGAACAACATGTTTGTTTGTACGTGGAGATCGAGAACGAACTTATCCTTATATATGTTAAATATATACACAATAGTGTTCTAGTCAACGCACCAGACTTCAAGCTCAGACACCCGAATTCAACTACGGCTATCATCAGTCAAATCTCTCATCTGGTGCCGGGCCTCCCGAAGGTCGACTCAGCATTGAAGTGAGTACCCGATGTGAGTACCCGATGTAAACATCATCAGTGGGGAGACAAAGGCGGCCGGGCGTGTTGGTGCTACGGACCACAGCCACTCACGTCGTGGGCCGTGCCAGGATTTCATTGGTGCTCGCTAACAGCACTTGACCCCAAACACTTCGTTACATGTACATATAAAGGGGGCCCGTCAATAGCACCTTTTGTAAATTAACGGCAAATAATCCTTGTGGGTGGAAAAAAATCCACACACAAGCCTTGTTCCAGCGGATTATACACTGCGTTTTCTCCCACGTGCTTCCTAAACGTTTGAGGGGAGGTTCGACGAGTAAGCTGCAATGCACTAAATAATCCAGAATATAATAGAGCATTCACTGTCTATTGCGGAATTCTCAATGAAAGGGTGACATGCGATCATGAGACAAAATAGCCGCAGATAAAATAAGAAAATAAAGCTGATGAAGTGCATTCTTGCCTTTGATAGAAACCGCGTAGCGCTTCTCTTTTGTGCAACTTACAATCTGTGGGATTATCAAAAAGTGGCCTTGTCTCCATGGCCTGTATCTATAGCTGTGCACAGGAAAGCAGACCGCCTATTGACGTGAGAATATAGCGAATGTAAATTAACAACATATAACGACGTATGTTGTGTATTTACATTCGCTATATTGTCCTGTGATGGACTGGTATTCCATCCTGGGTATAGCCCTGCCTTGCGTCCTGTGTCTGCCGAGATAGGGGCTCCGGCTCACCACGACCCTGTACAGGATTAAGCGGTTCCCGACAAAGGATGCATGGTTAACGTCATACGCACATTCAACAATGTATGTGCAACAGCGCGCATATGAGTACTTGGTGCTGCGTGCAAACATCGCCAATAGGGAGACAAAGGCGGCCGGGCTTGGTGCTGGCCACCCACCCTTCGTATGCCGTGCTGGCATTCATACATGCTCGATAACAGCACTTGACCCTACAGTTTGTTAAGGCTATATTGGGGATCTTTATCTTTAACATACATGATTACGACCTTATATAAGGGTTAGAAAGCCCTAACGTAGCACTCATCTAAACATTGAAAAGTCAGAAATCATCTAATAATTCGAACATGGAGACCCCGATAATTCTGAGAACTGCTCTCAAGAGCCGCTCTTTGTCCAGAAGTAGGATGCGAGGCTTTACAACAGGGTTGATTTAAAGTGATAGATTCATCTATGTCTTGTGTTAAACACTTCGAGAGATGCACTGCCTACCAGCAGGCAACCAAGTGATTTCACCTGCCGTTAAGTGTGACGTTAAAGCCGATAAAAAGCCTGCAATGCTCGGCGCTAGTTGCTCCAATTAATCGACCAGGGTGTAGGCGGCACGGTGGCGCGGTGAGTAGCGCTGCCGCCTCACAGCAAGAAGGGTTGTGGGTTTTCGTTGAGGCGACAGGAGTACCCGGCGAAAACCCACGCAAACACGGGGAGAACACCAGCCTGGTGTTTCTGTGAAAGTGCGGGTGTCGCAACATATGATATGAGACTACTTCAGGAAAAGTGGGGGGGATGATGGAATCATGTTTCTGTGAAAGTGCGGGTGTCGCAACACCCGCAACACCCGCGGCTGCGACGCGCCCGGAGAGCACGCAGACTCCGCACAGAGAGGCAGCGGAGGCGCGAATCGAACGAACGTTCTTGCTGCGAGACGGGTAGCGCGGCCCCACTCACCGCGGCGCGACTCGTGTAGTTCAGCGCGGCAGAGCAAAGGGGGCGCGTTTGTCCCGAGGCCCGAGCTGCGAGAGGAGGGCCGAGAGCAAACGGAGTTCCCGCACGCGGCGGGAGCCCCTAGGAGGAGGAGGAGGCGCGGTTTCATACCGAGAGACCGGCGGTCCAACCAACAACCCAGCGACACCGACCTTCCCCGCGCGCGTCTCTCTCTGCTAGCTCTCCGTTCTCACCTACCTACTTACCCCCCCCCAATCCATTCCTCCCTCCCCAACATCCCTGTACTGAAACACCACCCCTCTCCCATCCAACTCCTACCCCCGGTCAGCCCCTCCACACCAACCCCCACCTCGCCATCCTCATGCCCCGTCAAAACCGGCGAAAAGGGAAGCAAGTCTCCGACGACTGCCGAAGAGTGGCACTTGTACTTGGGAGAGAGCGGTCGGCCCGTCAACCGGCGCGCGCGGCCGCCGGGTGCCAGTCTTCCCCGCCGTGCTGGGACACCGGGCCGGTTGGTCACGGTCGGAGGAGAGCGTACACCGCTCCATGGCCCTGTGGCCACGGGCTGCTGCTGCTGCTGCTGCCGGCACCGACGTGGTCCCGAGAGTGAACGGGCGCCTCGCGTCTGTGCGTTCCAGCCACGGGTTGAGTGTAACTCCATCCGCAAACCCTGCGTGTGCCGCCTCGCGTCTTCTCCTCCTGCTGCTACATCATCGACTCGTCCGCGCGGCGCCTCCTACGCCGCACGCGATTCAAACTTTTGAAAAACTTATGCGCTCTCCCGGCACCGCTGCTCCTCCATCGCGGGGCTGACATCGCGGGGTCTTGCTCGAGTGCCGGGAAGAAGGTTGTTGGAAAAAAGTTGAACGGTATCGGGAGGCTCCCGTCGGGCGCGACCCAGCCTGCTGCGCCTAGGTAAGGCTCATCCTCCCCCGCTCACACAGCGGGATGAATGGATCGTGTGATTATTCTTTGGGGGGGGGGGAGAGTGAAAGCACTAGCGGCACGTGGGTTAAAGGTGTGTGTTGGCAATACTGGAGCTGGGAATAAGCAAAGTAAGCAAACGCTTAGGGCCCCAAGCAGCTCAAGCGGCTCCGGATGAATGCAAAGATGTGTATGTTCATTATGACAGCAGAATGTACCTTGTGAGCTTGCAAGCTCTGGAAGCGGGATTCCTGCGATACAACAAACGTGCGGAATAACCGACATAAACAATAAAAAATATTTAAGCAGAACTAAATAACAGCTATAATTAAAATCCTACTGAACATAAAAGCGGCGAAATAATTTCTCATGTCTTTGCAGACTGTATGGCGCTTCTTGTCCATATCTCTAAATTTCCTACATCTCTCTCGACTGTATCTCTCGTTTCTCATCTCCCTACAGTCCAATCCTTGGTCTACAATGAACTAATCTCGCAATAAACTAATCTCGCTACATCTCCATCTCTTGTTGAGAGAATACGTATCGCTTGGAGTGTCCGCGTGGGTTTTCGCCGGGCACTCCGGTTTCCTCACACAGTCCAAAGACATGCTTCTGCATGGGTTTATTGGGCTGCGGACTCAATTGCCCAGGGTGCTCTGCGATGTACTGGCGTCCCATCCTAGGTATAACCCTGCCTTGCGCCCTGTGTCTGCAGGGATAGACTCTGGCTCAACGCGACCCTGTACATGATTGAGCGGTTTCTGACCATGAATGGATCTCTCTTGGAGTGTGTCAATCCAAGGCAGGAGGAGAGGGTGGTGCCAAACATAATCGAGGCATACTACCCCCCGTCCATCCATCCATCCATTTTCAGAACCCGCTTAATCCTGAACAGAGTCGCGGGTGAGCCGGAGCCTATCCCGGCAGACACAGGGCGCAAGACAGGGCTATACACAGGATGCGACGCCAGTCCATCGCAGGGCAGCTGGGGCAATTTACTCAGTAGGCCAATTAACCTGGCAGCATGTATTTGGGCGGTGGGAGGAAACCGGAGTGCCGGGCGAAAACCGACGCGGACACGGGGAGAGAACATGCAAACTCCACACAGAAAGGCCCCCGAGCCGAGATTCGAAGCCGGGAGCCTTGTTGCTGTGAGGCGGCAGCGCTACCCACTACCCCCGCCCGGTCCCTATCAATAATCCAGCTGCACCAGCACGCGGTGTGTTAGCTGAATAGTCCCCTCGTGTGCCCGGCCGTGCGTGCGAGTCGCTCTGTTTACCAAGTGTCCCCCCAAGCAGCAGCAGCGGAGGCGGCCTCCACGCTATTTTTAAATGCGGATGTCAAAGCGTCCTCTGCGGGTCAGTTCAAGTTGATTCCTACTCCGCGAACAGATTCGCAGTGAGTGAACCCTACGGCTATGTTTTTTAAAGGTACGCTCGGGTATTGCTACCGTGATTAAACGCGTTATTTGGTGATGCTGCCGCTGCGTTGGCAGTGGTGCACAAGCACAGCTAACTAACAACTCGACGCATTAGTCAGTAACTTGCGCTGTGGCCTTGAAAGGGTACACATGTAACGGGCGACGTTCTGGGCCGTAGCTTTTTTGCATAGCGACTGAAGAAGGGCCATTGTACAAAACGGCGTTCGTTAAGTACTTTGTACAATAGGCGATGTTTCGTTATTGGTGAATGTGTTGAGTATTTTCTTACAGCTATCGCTGTGTTGTGGACGTTGAAAAGCCCAGTTTATGAACATGAACCAAACGTTCATTCATCCATTGTCAGAAACCGCTTACTCCTGTGCAGGGTGGCGGTGAACCGGAGCCTTCCCGGCAGACACAGGGCGCAAGGCAGGGCTATACCCCGGATGGGACGCCAGTGCGTCACAGGGCATGAACCAAACGTTTAAATTGCTATTAAATGCGATGGTGTCAATGTCATCACCAAAAATCATGATCGTCACGACTTCTTTGCAAAAGTTTACTTTTCATGAACTTCGTCCAACTTTGTTATTATTATTTACAGCAGTTTGTTTCGGTCACTGACTATGCACATCGGCTAATAAGTCAACGCACACAGCACGCATAAGGATACTATTATCATAATATGCGATTACAATGTTTAATTCACTTGCTCGAGCAATGCATTACATTTGTCACTGTTTCTGCCTGTCGATAAGTAGCATGCCTACACTTCACCGCTTGCCCAAGCTTTAAAAAAATACTCGTCATATATATTGCGAAGAAAAACAGCAAACCGTTGTTGTAATTACCCCAGTGAACGTTCATTGAACGTGTAAATCGATTATCCAAGGTGGCTAAAAGTTTACTAACAGCCGGTAAATGCGCTCACAACAGTGACGAAACCAAATAATTGCGCAGACATGTGCCAGCCTACTTACACAACAAGTTTGACTGTGTCCTCCAAACACACCTCAACAGATTTGGCCAAGCATCCCAATGCAGGACCCTCCTGCTCACATAAGAGTCTTGAAACTCAGCGAGGGCTTTCCCGATTAGTGAGACTTTACTGGGACCCTAAGTTTGGATGGGAGTGCACCCATACCCGCTTAGCCATATTCCAATTAACCGTAGAACGACTAGCTCTGCAACTAACGCTTTCTTGTCCAATTCTCGCTGTATTCGCTCATTAATAATAATAATAATCAAAAGTTAAAAAAATCGCGACCAGTTTCATTGCATGGTCGCATACAACAGTTCGCTTGAGTCTGCGCGTGGCATGATCGGAACGGCGTTTTTCCAGCGCTTTATAACTCAGGCCGAACGCCCATGCGTAAACTCTATCTGTCCGTAACGCACGGTATAAAGTTGCACTGCTATTCGAAACTCGGCCTTGTGAAAACTGGGCAAGTTGATGAAAGCATTTACCCGAAAACCCCGAGACACAAACCAGAGCAGAGCGTGACCAATCTACTCATATGACAAACGCATGTTCCGCTGCCCGCCACCTCTCCGCCTCTGCTAACAAAGTACGTCCCCGAGACGAGCGCATTTTTGTCAAGCGCCACGGAATCCACGCGTGTGCGTGATTGTTCCTCCTTGTTCAACCTCCGCGTTGTATTTGGCGTGCGGGCGCAGGCAGACGGTGACCGGCTCTGGATCGAGCGCGGCTTGCAGGCTCTGCCATGCTGGACTGGTGCTCGCGGACACGGCGAGCGACCTTGGTCGCAGTGATCATGCTGGTCGTGTGGGTCGGGACGATGGGCGGTGCAGCTCGAGGTAGGCATATCGCTATCACCGCCATCGGTCAGGAGGTCCGACGTTTCGCTGCACATTCCGGAAGCTTCGTCGGGAACTGATCGCTATTGGGTCGCAGCGCCAAACACGACGCGGTACAAACACACATCTGGGAGCTATACGGCGCAACCGCAAAAAACCTAATCAGTCATATTCTAATTGGGGTACGGTCACGAGACGAAACTCCCATGTGGAATTCTGGTAGCAAGCGGTGAAAAAAAAAGCAAAAATTGCTCTGCGCGTCGGTGTATGCGCGGTTGTCAAATTGCGGCCCTTAATAATGATGCGTTCATCCCACAAAGCGAACGCGGCCGGGAAAGTAAAGGACATGGACCATGCTGTCATCACAGTAATAGCTTTTTCCTCTGCAAATACTTAAAACTTACATCATTTCCGTATTAACCCTCAAGAAAAATACTGCCGTTCGTATAAGTTACGTTGAAAAATAAACACGGGAAAGCAATTATTTAGTTAGGCTCAGGGTGCACCAGTGTCTCTGCACATTAAGTTCAATTACCGCATCACAACTAAAACATTTATCAATATCACAAAACAGCTCGGACTTGTGAACGTGACCACATCTCAAGGCCTTCTACACACCGGGGGAAGAAATATAAGCGTCTAGAATGTTTGAAGGATACGTGTATTTATGTACGTTTTCACGGATCGACATATAGATGTTTATTATTACAGCAGAAAAATACCCAGTGCGCTTGGACACTCTTTACGGGATTCCTGCGACACAACAAACATGCGAATTGAGTTATTGTTCTCAAAAGCAGCTTTTTCGGAGTAGCCGAATCGAGCGATCCTCCTCTCTCATTCATGACGTTTTTCCTCATTCCCACGTTGGAGGCATCATCAGGATTTTGACCAATGCGAATGTACAAAAGCTGGATGATGGGCGGCAGGGTGGTGCAGTGCTAACATCTGCGCCTTCACAGGAAGAAAGTCCTGCCCGAGGCAGTTTGATTCCCACCTCGGGCACCATTGCGTGCGGAGTTTGTGTGTTCTCCCCCTGTTCTGCGTAGGTTACCTCCGGGTTCTCTGTTTTCCTCCCACAACAAAAAACTCACTAATTAATTGGCAGATAACATCGTAATTTTTAGGATGCAGTGCCTATGAAATGTTGGCGTCAGCCGGCTGCATGTCTGCCTTCCCCCCACCTCTCGTCCGTGAGCAGGCGTGGAACTTGCTGCATTATAAGTTGTATTATCATTTATTATTATATTATTATGATGCCGATTCGTAAGGATTTTTGTCCGCGAAAAGAGGGCTTAGAAAGCTACAGGTCAGAGAGGTGGTTGAGACGACTTAACAACAGAGGTGTGAATGAAGACACCGTAGGAAGAGACAGTCATCGGAAGAAACGAGGAAAAAACGTCTTGGGCCGAGAGTTGAGCTGAGGGAGTGCCTCTGCAGCACAAATGTATCGACTGACGAGTCGTATTAATTGCCGTTTCGGTAAACAAACGGCTTCAAGTCTCGAGATGAGAGCGCGCTAGATTTGACCCCATAGGAAACACATTCTTGCAGCGAATGCTTGTGTTTAATAAGGAAGGTAACCGCGCACTCCCTGCCACTTACACGATTTTTTTTAGGCCGAAAATGACCGACGCAAACCTACAGCACGCGCAACCTACCCTGCGCAGCAAACACGCATAGCGAGGGGTGAATATACCGCTCTCAGTGAGAGGTGCATTGAGCGATCCGCAGGAAACACAGCCAAACACAGTCGCGGCTATGGTTCAGCTCGATTAAAACAAGTTCGCATAGGTGTTCGATGCGTTTTCAGGATGTTCGGCATGATGTCCGAAGTTTCGCTTCACGTTCTGGGAGCTTCTTCAGGAACAGCGTGCGATACACCAGAAAACAACACCGTAGCTTATAGAGCAAAATTGTGAAAAGCTGCATAGAATAACAAAAAAAGTTGCTTATTTAGCATTCTCTAAATATGTGACAACGACTGGATTGTTTTAATTTATTTGTTGGATTAAGTTATAACATTCCCTTTGACAAAAAAAACCCCCATGTGTCGACCAAATGGCCGGCTTTCTCTTCGGCAGGAAGAAAACAAAAGTGCACAATATTGTAATTGAAACCGGCTGCTTGTAAACACAGCTATTTAAACCGGAGCGAGGCCGCTCACTCAATGTGACGGCCCCATTCACGTCGGGTATGCCTGGATCCTTACGAGCCCCTTGAGTTACACGTGGACCCCAACTCTCGCCGTTCTCAAACAGCGACGTTTTTCAGCCAGCCCTGGCGCTTATGAGCTCTTGATACGCACACTTAATGTACGGCGATATGCGCAGCGCCCGTGCGTTCAGCGGTTTTATTTTTACTCCCCGGAGGAACCGTCCACCAGGCGCGGCTTTCACGCGTGTCGGCTTCAAGGGCCCTTCTCGAAGTGGGCCTCCACATTGCGTTATGGTTGAATTGGCGGTCAGTCGATGATTTTGACCGTCGCGATTACATCTCTCGTGTGCCTTACACACAATCCGGAGACGGGAAGAACCTGGAACGTACATCCGTCTTGAGCTACGTGGAAAACTGCGCGGGTTAAAGGGTTACATGCCAGTAAAACATGCAAACTTCACGCACAGAAAGGCACTCCGAGCCGTGAATCGAACCCGGGACTCTGCAGTCCACACCGCAACCCCCCGCCTTCGGCCTGCACGTACCGTACTTCAACTGTTTACTCTTCCCGCCCTGGCCTAGTGGGTTGGTCAAATGGCTGTGATCGGCTGGATGGCCGTTCAATCAATCTAACTTGACCAATAGGTTTTCACGTGTTGGGAACTCAGTTTCGTTTCATCAGACTACCCATAGATATGAGACTACCTCAGGAAAAAGTGGGGGAGGGATGGAATCATGTTTATGTGAAAGTACGGGTGTCGCAACACCCGTAACACCCGCTGCTGCGACGCGCCTGAATCAGTGCCTCTTTCCTTGCCTAATGGAAGGTGGTGGGAAGCGCTGGTGAAGAGTGAGATTGCAGAGGTGGGTCGGGTAGCTGGTCAGGGTAGACGTGGGGTCTTTGGGAAGGGTTGGGGGGCATGTGCGGCGTGGGGAAAGCATGAGGAGCTGGGGAAGTTGAGAGGTTGGGAAGGGGTATGGAAGTGGGGCACCGCCCAAACCTGTTTTCCATTGCACACACAGGGGGCTACCACAGCGCTCCGTGCCATTAGCAAGAGTGGTTGGCTGGCACCCAGGTGAATTCCATGTGAAAATTCACGGAAAAAAAACAAAAGGCGAATAAAAGCTCCCCATTTGCACTGACTTCATCTCATATTTTCCACTTTATTAGAAACGGTGCGGAAATTTAATGATTTTCGTTTAAAAAAACATTAAAGTGCTATTAAAATACCGTTGTTTCCCATTATTGTTGTACTATTTTTCAATTGCCGCTTCGTATCGCCACTTCCGATCTCGTGATTTTTCTGCTGGCACGAGAGCCTGCCTCACTCGTTGCGCATTGATCGAAATTACAGGAATCGCGTAAAGCGCTTGCAAGCTCACTGAGTATTTTTTTCTGCTGTATGAATAAACGTCTATCTTATCTAGCTACTTAAAATCGTATAAACATACATCTCAGTGCATTTAACCGCCCGTTCACTCACCTTTCTACTAAGCACTACCGTGAGAGATAAGAACAAATCACCGGTGTTTACAGTTGTACTTTCTAATCATTCTGCCTGGGAAGAGAGGAGACGGTAAAGTTCAAAAAGTCACCTTATTTTATTTTAAGGCAAGGTGTCAAGTGAGCGTATATCGGCAAGTAATAAAACGACGATGCAGCCCAGGAGCGGCAGTCCCAAGTGTTATGAGGTGACGGGTGTAATAAAGTTGGTTTTTACACAGATGTACCATGGAGGTGAATGAGATTGCCAAAGATGATAGCCGACAATTATAACTACAGGGAGAGCGCAGGGAGCAATTATGGTAATTTGGAAGACATTTGTGCTCAAAGGAAGGGAAAAAAATGTTTGTTATTTATTTGTTTTTTTAGACGATTTTTCAACATATGCGCTACTTACGCTGCTTTGCAAGGATGTCCGGCAGTGTAGCTTTTCACTGATTTTAAATGCTCCGTAACCATGGCAGGGGTAGCTCGTGTTTCACTGAGTTAATGAGGCAAGGGGGAAAATTTGTATACTACACATATGTTTTTTTTAAACATATTAGATATATTTCAAATACATTTAAAGTGAAGTGCACATATTTAGACTATAAAGCCACAGCTCTACGTCAAATTATTGTAAATGTGTACTTAATACGTCAACTCCAGATCTACGCTACATCATAAATGCCCATTGAAGGAAAATCGTATGTGCTAAGCAGTCAAAAAACCCGAAACAATCCAGAACGATTTTGTTTATGGTTTCCACCCTCTCTTGATTTTTTTAATCTCTCAACATTGAAAAAAAAAATACATTTCAATTTATAGATGTGCCATTTTTGCACGCGAACCTCAGCTCATTGCGAATACAGGACTTGATGGAATTCCGCTGAACTTCGTGAACTTGGACTTTAAATGACTCTTAAGTCTCCTGCCAGTAAAACATGCTGAAGAATCCTTTTGGCCTTGCAATGTTTACCAAGCAAGCAGAATGACCACTGGAATCCAGTCTCTGGCATCCGTCAATTAATTGGACTTTGCTACGTGCGTCAACAGTGAGCAAGGAAAATATGCTTCATTTTCGACTTTGCTTCCAAATACAATAGCGTCCGTTTTCACACAACTCCAGCTCCCACTCAAGAGTAAGGGCCGCACAGTGGCTCCGGGCAGGGTGTGGGAAAAGTACGGACGTTCGCACCTTCTCACAACAAAGTGGGCATTACTCACGGGGGAAGGTGCATTCACGGGAGCAAAGCCCTCGTTCAGACTGCAAGGAGAATGACGATACATTCGTAACACAATCGGAACAATCGCAATTGTTTGACCGCATTGACTAGCTCGCTGATATCATCCGCGTAACAGCACCGGAAACAAATCTTCCGACACCATACCAATAAGAATTCAATGGCCTGGTACGATGTATAAAAGACTCTGAAACAACGTGGGAGTCGAAACGTCGCGAGCGAGAGAGGGAGCTCGTTCGAAACGGCCATCCCGATCAGAACAGCTCTTCTTAGAAGAACAGCTCTGAAGAGCAACGATCAATGTCTAATGATTGTCTATTTTGCGCTATACTGCGCAATATATAGCAACGTATATAATAATAATAATAGCGTTTTATATAGCGCCTTTCACCCGAGGGTCACAAAGCGCTGCACAAGGGCCGCGAAGAGAACGGCATGTCAACAATTATAAATAAATAATTTTAAAACCAAAGGAACACATTTACAGCTCCACCCTGTAACGTGTTGGTTGAGCACTACGAGCTACTTAGTGTGGGTTGAGTAATGTGTAAATATCGGGGGTGGGCAGGAGTGGCAATCCCAGAACCAGCCCAGATTTGACTTGCCACTGACGCTAGCCATGGCCGAAAATCAAACTCAGGTCACCGGCGGGTTTCGGGTCTAATTCGCGGTGGGCTAACCATTGCGCGACTCGCGGGGAGACGGGTCGGTGACATAACCGTACAGTGGAATTTCGGATTTATGTAATGTCTGACTGATGTAACTGCATCTCAAACTACTGTACAACACAGTGGTGCAGAGGTTGATGTAGGTTTCCACGGCTCCGTGTGTGAGAATCGCTCTCATGGGCTGCTCTTTCGGGATGGCCGCGGCGAGCGTTCCTCCTCTCTCCTTCGCGAGCTGCTCTTGAGAGCAGCTTTGGAGAGAAATCCTCACAGTGAGGCATGCACACTATTGCAGAAAAGGAGTACGTAGACATTTTTTCCCCCAAACAAAAAGCCGGCAGTCATAGGATAGGGGAGAAGAGGAGAGACTTGAGTCTGGACTTGAACAGGAGGTGGGGAGTCAAGACCTCGCATGGCCCTTGGAAGGAAGTTTCAGATTAAGGAGGAAGCACAAGAGAAGGAGAAACCTCCCACGTAACCGAGTGAGGGCCCATGGAGACCAAACGTTTGGTTTTCAAACGAGACCTGAGGCAGTATGCTCGCCCCCGCATGGGGATAATGAACGTACAAATACTTGTTTTTGTTTATTTGCAAAGGAGGCCCTCGCAACATACTGTATTTGTATCTCCTGTGATACAACCCGAAGCAACGTAACCCTGCACTGCTGATCTCGGAGATTACGCCGCAAATATATTAGTGGGCCATCATATCCCTCGACGTGCAATTTATTTTCGTATTCCAAAAATATCCTTTTTCTTTAAACCTTCAAAAAACTTGCTCAGGGTTAATGTAGTGCAGTTCCGGTTGCGTGGCAGCTAACCCATCTCATTGTAAGATCTAACCATAAGTTCATTTTGAGCGTCGGTGATAACTGATAAGACACTCCCTGTATAATTCGAGGGTAAACAGATTTTTTTCAAATTGCATAACATCATTTCCTGTTGTAGCTCAGGCCTGCGGTTAGCGCGTCGAGATATATCTGATGGAACGGAGGAGGTGACCCTGATAATATGCAATGTTTTATTACTGATGAGTATCCTTTTAACAGCTTTCAATAAAACCAGAAGGCCACGTCTGCTCCCTATCGCCACTTCCTATCAGGACGTGCAGCATTCTGGCAGCAAGGCGGCCTTCCTCGCGCGCATTGCTTGCTTTGCGATGCTGCAGCGGTTCGTACACAAGGCATATAATGGAGAGGCTCAACTGCCTTCACGTTTGGTTCAAGGTTATTACCATCGTGCAAGGCTCTTTAAGTGGAGAGGACTCACACCCTAACGTGTTCTGTGCAAGCCCCTGAATTAACGTAATCACCGAGTGCTTAGCGCGAGCAGTTCTATATAATTATTTCAATTGCACCACTCCAGCGTCTTTTCAAAATTGCGCCTATTTAGGTGGCAGTTACATTGCCCCTGTTTTACTGCAGTCTCACACGGGAGGCATTTTCTTATGATGGTCAGCCACCATAAGAAAATGATTGAATGAACGAGACCGCGGATACAAGCGGCAGAAATTAGGTTTCTCCGCAGGGTTACTGGGCTCACTCTCCGTGACAAGGTGAGGAGCACACAAATCCGGGAGAACCTGAAAGTAGAGTTGCTGCTCATTCGGATTGAGAGGAGCCAGTTGAGGTGGTTCGGGCATCCGGAAAGGATGCCCCCTGGGAAGTCTACCAGGCACGGCCCACTGGGCGGAGACCTAGAAGCCGACCCAGGACACGCGAGAGGGATTATATCCTTCGGCTGGCCTGGGAACGCCTGGGAGTCCCCCGGGAAGAGCTGGAATCTGTTGCTGAGGAAAGGGATGTCTGGTCCACTCTCCTTGGACTGCTGCCACCGCGACCCTCACCAGGACGAGAGGTTTAGAAAATGGATGGATGGTCAGCTAGCTAGCTAGTTAGCCAGTCAGGCACTCAGCCAGTCAGTCAGACAACTAGTGAGCAAATCAGCCAGTTATCCAGCCAGTCAGCCAGTTAACCAGCCAGGCAGCCAGTTAACCAGCCAGGCAAGCAGCTGGCCAGCCATCCAGCCAGCTTGGTCGTCGAAACAGTTAGCCAGCCGAAGAAGCATGCCCGCAAGCGGCAATGCCCGCAGAACCGTCTACAAAGCCCAGCGCTCCGTCATTACCGGACAGAAGGGGCCACTGTATCGGCGCTGCGGTCGATGACAGAAAGGGAGACTGGGCTGGCCACGCTGGGGGACAAGGGCCGGGCCGGGAGGAGGAGGAGGAGAGCGCGGGGTGGATGTGTGGGCGCGCTGTTTCCGCCGCCGTACGGGCGCGTTTCAGATGGGTATCTAGCGCGACGCGGCGACGCTTTGATCGCGTACAGGGGATAGCGTGCCGGTCTCGTGGCAGCGAAGGAAAATAAAGCGTAACATGTGAGCGACGGATTCTCGTGCGTAGCGTTTCGCGGGTCGCGCGTGTTGTTCGACACGGCGTTCCGACGCGGATTAGTGAACTGAGAGAGGAGGAGGCCAGGACCGGTTCGGATATCGCTGGCTGCTGGTGACGGCCATGGCTGGAAGTCAAACCGAGGTCGCTGTTTCACGAGTGACGCACGACTGACATTGTATGGGAGAAACCATAGTAATTGTGACACGCTCGGGTGCCTCTCTGTGTGGCGTTTGCATGTTCTCCCCGGATCTCCGTGGGTTTCCGCCGGGTACTCCGGTTTTCTACCATAGCCCAAAGACACGCTGCTGCCCAGGTTAATCGCCCCGCTGGCTATATTTACCCCTGGTGTCCTGCGACGGACCGGCGTCCCATTCCGGGTATAGCCCTGCCTTGCACCCTGTATCTGCCGGGATAGGCTCCGGCTCGCCGCGACCCCGTACGATGATGAATTGTGATATTTCGCTTCACGAGCTGGAGCCTCATTCGGTTTGTGATGAAGCACCGAGCGCGTGCGAGGGAATCGTCACTCGGAAACGCATCGGAATGGTTCTCCCGTGTTTGGCTTGGGTTCCCGGCAAGTAGACGACAATGCCTCGAACTTACACAAACGGACAACTCTGCCCCATTGCATAAGATAACTCGCCGTACTTTGCCCTATCAATACGCGATACGCGGGAACGAACAACCACGCCGTTGCACGAAGGCCGCACTGTAAGTCGTCACGACCGCGCATCACAAATAAATAAGTGAAATGTGCGCCACGAGAAAACAACAAAACGAGGGCCCCCCCTTCGTTTGATTTGAAAACGAAAAAATCTCCACGTTTGACGTGTGTTTTGGTGCTTCGACATGCCAGATGCATTTTTGTTCAATCTTCTCTCCCATGGTCCGGAAGCTGGGTGCCAGAGAAGTCTAAGCGTGTCTATTTCTACAGCTTGTTTTTTTGCAAACATAATAGAGTCCTGCGCAGAGTGCTTTACGCATGGTGAAAAAAAAGTGTGGTAATAAATGCGAAAAAAAGTACCATGCTGCAGGCTCGGGCATATTTGGGTTTTTATTTGCATGCGTAACCTTTTAAGGTGCCGTGTAACAAAATTAAAACGAGGCGACGGGGTCCATATCCCTAAGGTGTGAATTCATCTGAAGCGCATTAACGATGGATTAAGGACTGTTTATTCTGTCGGGCAACCAAATAGAAGGGAAAAAACACAAAAGGGCTCCATAATTCTGCCGCGTGTTGTTGCAGCTGATGGGAATTAACTATGGGCGGCAGAGTGCGGCATCTTTCAGGCTGGGCTTCAGCAAAACCGTAGAGAGAGAGAGAAAAAGGGATTTCACCCGTTTACTAAAGAATTACAGCCGTGACACGGGCCGCTAGCTGTGTACGCCGATAATTTGACATCATTGTTCGATAAAGCCTCGCTGCAGAGACCTTCAATCCCATCGTGCATGCTCGGGTGCGGCTTCAATGTGAACCCAGAACATTTGCGAACAATCAGCGAATCGAGTTGAACTACATCCACTTGTTCCAACGTGAAGTGGAGTGTTTGCGAGCAACGCTGAATGGGAGACATGACCGGTCTGGCTGGTGTTAATGGAAACATTCACATGCAGCGGGGAGGGAGGAAAAGACAAGCTGCTAGCTCATCGGTAGCATGAGATCATCCTTGCTGCTCCCAGCTGTGATCACCTGCCTTACTTTATATCCACCGATTGCCTCTATTTTACTGCTACTATTGCTGCCAGTAATCCAGCTGTCCGTCAATCTCAAAGTTAAAAGCCCGTCAGAAATATACACGTGACGGAGGTGCGTTGAGCGGTGGAGCACAGCCGTGCTGCACCGAGAACCCGGTGACATGAGTTTGATTCCTGGCTTCAGTGGCAAATGATATGTGAACCAGTCCTGGCTTTTCAACTTCATCATCATCATCATCAGAAACCGCTTAAATCCTGTACAGGGTTGCGGTGAGCCGGAGCATATCCCGGCAGACACAGGGCGCGTGACAAGTGGAGACGCGTTTACAACACTTGTTTTTTTTACGTGACCCAACCCATACAAGGGATATATTATAGATGTGCTAATTATGTACGATTATTGTTATTAAACACATAGCTACGGAGACTACTGTTACTAACAATCTCACCGTCACGTGAGAGCAAGTGTACACGTATGGGGCAATCTTGCGGCAGGCTTCATTTTTTGCGAATCGACAGGCGATCGCCAGGCGCTCCGATAGCTTCTTCCAGTGGCATCCGGGCCGCGTCGACTTGACACGAGCTGGCGAACTGGCGCAAGTACTGAGCAGTCGCTTGACTGGTTCATGTCATCACATCGGCCCTGGGTGACACTTGAGGACCAGCAATCGGCGCAGACTTGTCGACACCGCGGTACTTGTGTATACTCTGACGTGTGACCGCCAAGCCAAAACAAATCGCTAAAGCACCCCACGCAATGCTTAATCATCTTTGAAGCTGCAATTTTTCTGGACAGACGTCGTTTTGCACTGATTTTCAAGGCTCGGTTCATGATGGGTGCTCTTCAAAGCTGTTTATTCGGGATGGCCGAGTCGAGCGATCTCTGAGTGCTCTCCCTCTCTCCCGCGTTGGAAACGCCTGAGGATGTTTCCAACGTGGGAGACGAAAGCGCTCGACACGGCTATCCTGAAGGAACAGGTCTGAGGAGACGTCGTATAGTTTGCATTTGTATCGCCGCCGTGCAACAGCAGTCAGCTTGAAACTGCGCCCCACTTATGAAGCGTGCCTTCTTTATCGGGTCCATTGTGGAGCAAGAATAGCAAGGAGGGGCTCGTTTGTTACCTCAATGAACACAACACAAAGCGGGCTTACGTCTCGCCCAGTCATGCTGCAGTAAGTAACGAGGCTTTTGGTTTTGGTTTGCACCTTACAAGTCTGCGAGCGTGTAACTCAATGGCTTTACGGTAGATATATATGCATCCTTGATGATTATCTCTGTTTATGAAACAGGCGTTTACAAGTACAGTCACAATACCTCCCTCTGTTGACGAATGCGCTGTTAGGTAACGCGTTTGCGTTGGCAGTTTCTGAGTTCGCTTCCACGATTTATTGATCGGAATGTACTTTGGTAGACTGTCATTGGACTGGTTATCTTCTTTAACGTTTGTTTGCCTGTCTTAATTTTAAGCGTTTGCGATAACATAACAAGTACGTGAGAATGAAGCAACTGTTGTTTATGGAATCGCACGTGGAAGCAACGGTGTGTGAGAATGGCTTTCATCCACACAGGGTGCATCTATATATATATGGCAGAATTGACAACAAAGTTGAATTGAATTGAGCCGGAGCCTATCCCGGCAGACACAGGGTGCAAGGCAGGGCTCTACCCATGATGGGACTCCGGTACATCGCAGGGAACCCTGGGCAATTTAGTCCGCAGCCCAATTAATACGTGCAGAAGCATGTCTTTGGACTGTGGGAGGAAACCGGAGTTCCCGGTTAAAACCCACGCGGACACGGGGAGAGCATGCAAACTCCACGCTAAAAGGCACCCGAGCCGGGAATACGAACCCGGCCCGTTCTTGCTGTGAGGCGGCATCGCTACTCACCGCGCCACCGTGCCGCGCCCCTCTATCATATCCATAGACAGTTGTTATTATTATTATTGACATTTCACGCCACAAGCATCTCGGCTAGTCTGGTGGCGGCTCGCTTGCCCCCGGGGGCGAAGGGAGGGCGAGTCGCGCCCGTGTGAAGCAGACGCGCCAAGTGCTGACCCGCGGAGCCCCTAATTAGAACAGGGGAGGAAGGCCGGGCTAATGGGGAGGAAATGGGATGGGAGACAGCGCCCGCATTAGGGGCACCGCTAACGAGCGGCCCCCCTCGGGGCACGCGGTGACCACCGACGCAAGACGCGCGTGCTCGGCAGCACGTTCCTGCACAACCGCCTCCACCCACCTCCTCCACCCACCACCACCCCTTCGCCTCCCCAGCATCCCTCCCTCTCTCTCTCTTCCACTCATCCAGGGTTGCGGTGAGCCAGAGCCAGTGGCGTGCAGAGAGGGGGGCAGAGAGGGGGACGGAGGGGCCCACGGTCCCGGCCATCCGTTTCAGGGGGGCATCCAGTCAAAGAGTGAAATTAAACGGTCCCACAAGCTGGTGTGAATGTGGATCCGTGTTGTAATGAGCGAGACCAGAGTAGAGAACCTGTTACGTGTAAATACTCTGCGTGATGCTGATTAACTCTTTCGGTGCCCTGTCGACGCCGATCGACATTATTTTTCATCATCCACCGTGCTCTGTCGACGACCGTCGACACGTTATAGTACTGCCTTACAACTAATTTTATGAATGAATGATAGTTCCCAAAGTTGTCTTCCTTTCTCACATTTCTCAGTACTTGGCCCTATACTTGAGTCTTGGGGGCATACAATCAAGGAGTCGGAGTTGGCCCCGGGCATCACCAAACCACTGCACGCCACTGGCCAGAGCCCTTGCCGGAAGACACAGGGCGCGAGGCAGGGCTATACTCAGGATGGGGACGCCAGTCCATCACAGGGTGCCTGTGGAAATTTAGTCAGCAGGCCAATTCAGCTATGCAGCAGCCTGTCTTCGGACTGTGCGAGGAAACCGGAGTGCCCGGCCAAAAGCCACGCAGCACGGGGATAACATGCAAACGCCACGCAGAAAGGCACCCGGGTCGGTATTCGAACCCGGGGAATTCCTTGCTGTGAGACGGCAACGCTAGTCACTGAGCAAACCGACCAGTTTGTCGTATTGCTTTGCGCCGCCGAATAGGGTGGCACTCAGCGCAACGACGCCAAACGTGTCCCCGATACGGTACTTGAAAATGCCGCTCATATTTCACGGTTTGAGTCCCGTGCTCTCCGCTGCCCCGCGCAAGACTCTAAGTTTGTTCCCTACATTGGCTGCATATTTTTTTCTTCAATACTAAACTATTCACAATTGTCAATTGATGAAAACAAATGAAGATCTCAAGGGAGATTCGAGATGGTCTTCTTTGCGATTCTTCAAAGCACGATGGGCAGCTTCTGGACATCGTTGTCTTTCAGCTTGGCTTCGAAGTGTTTGGTAGAATTCGCAGGCAACACCAAGTATTACCTGACAGGGGTCGCGACGTGAACGCTTCTACCTTGACCGAGATGGTTAAAGCCTTATTAGATTTTGACGCAGTGAAAATGTTTTGGTTGTGGTCTTTTTGACTTGGGTTGTACATACTGCGTGTCAACATCATAAGTTCCTCATTCTTTCCGGTCAGCATGAGCCTTTACCTGACACCGTAAGGTAGAAATTACTTGAGTAAGTGGTGTGACAGACAGGCTGACACTTACATGGACAAAACACGTTTCTCATAATGTTGGTGTGAACTTTATCAACGTGGTGTTTACGAACGAGACGCTTCATTTATAATCTTGAAACTATCTTGTATATAATTGTAGACCATTAAAGAAAATCATCAAATATGTTGGGCAATTCTGAGTGTATTTATTTAACCTACAAAAAGGGAAATTTTGAGTTTCAGCAATCATAGACGTATAGCATAGTAGTATTTACATTATCTACCAGAATTTAAAAGTCCGAATAAAATTTGAAATATGGACTCATGCGGGCTCAGTACAAAATACATTGCATCTCGCAGCATCCATCATTCACGCTGCCTTATAATCAAAACAGGCTGATGGATAAGCGATGCCCCTTTTTCAGAGCAGGAGGGGCACGTTAGGGAAATTAACTGACTTGTAGATGGAAATTACACTACTGATAAAACTGAAGCATAAAGAACAGCGAAATCTGAACAGTTTTGAATCAACATGAACGTTTTTTTACAAGTGAACGTTGAGTTGCAAGCAACCCATTTAAAATAGTCTGAAAATCTGTACAAATTCGTTTAAATTGAAAGGAAAATTATCTAATTTCTTAAATTCTGCTTGTCTATCACTCCCAGCTCTTTCCCTTAATAAAATCGCGCACATCGAATATCCATGCTCGCAGTTAAGGCAGAACATTTTAGGCTTGAAACGCAGGGCTAAAATGGACGAGGAATGTTTGTGGGATAATGTTCCTTGTGTAACTGCAGTGAAATGCGACATTAGCTCAAATAGATGCAGTACAGTGCGGCATAATGATCTATTATTGATGTCATACGATACCGAACAATTACATGTGTTGTTGTTTTCGGCATTACGGTATTGGTATCACGACCCCGCTGGTCGAACGTTGCCCTCGGTGGTGTACTTCTGCGAGTAAAACTGTTCCATGTCTTTCCGCTGTTTTAGCAGCGACACGGGCAGGAAAAAAAACGACCGATTGCGGCAGGAAACTGGTCATTTTTCAGAGTCACGACCGAACGGGTCTGGATAAAGTTCAATTTGTGTTTACGGTCAAAACCAGCGAGCGCCCCTGCAGCTCAGACAAACCCCAAGTCTGAAACATCTCGCGGAGGCTCACGGCATTTTTACCATTCCTTAACTGAGATCTCACAATTATGCAATCGCTCGAGGCTTGGAGGTGGGAGGAGGAGGGAGGGAAACTCTGCAGTTTGTGGCTTTTTCGTTCCACTTCCAGTCTGCCTGCAGTCATTATTGTGGATAGTACAGGCCGGGCTCCTCACAACACAATTGTGATGAGAGTATGCGGTTTGCATTTCTTTTAATGCCGCTTGGGAAGTATTCATGTGTGTGTGTGTCATTGTGTCTGGGTTGTGGGGTTGTGGGGCAGTGGTCGCGGTTAGCGCCACTGCGCTATGAAACCCAGCGGCCTCAGTTTGATTTCCCGCCATGGTTAATGTCAGTGGTGATTATCTGAAATGGTCCTGGGCCTCCCCTGGGTCGACTCAGCCTTAGAATTAGTACCTCGTGTGGTGTGTAAACATCAGCACTGGGGAGACTAAGGTGGCGGCATGATTTTGGAAACACAATCCCCTCATCCCTGCTAAACATGCATCGAATGTTGTGCCTGATAATCGGCCATCGTATACTCTAGGCTATACACACGGTAATCAGTTAATGTGTACCCTGCAACATGATAAAATAATTATTGACTTGATTTTTGCCCCACAATCATGAAAATCCATTGAATCATAAAGGCTTTGAACCCATAATTACCATAACCACCCAGGCCTTAATAGGTGCTCACTCACAGTACTTGCCCCAATAGTCTGTAAGGCAGTACAGGGGATATTTGTCTTTGTTTACGTGTACGCACATCTGTGAGTGTGCATGTTAACATCTGCCAGCTGATACATATTACATTTTTTTTATTCAAAGCCCATTAAATCGAGCTTTTATCATTCATTAGTTACATGTGTGCAATCATATCAAGCCTGGATGGCTACAAATATAACATCATGTGGTCGAAGACAAGACATTCTTTCCCTTTACTTAATTTGTTGTGGATTTTCAGAAATTGGCATCTGTTGTCGGGAGGAAGTGTGCACTGAGACGTGTATATATGCAGGTGTGTAACATTCTGGGGGAGCGGTCACAAAGCGGGTAGAGCAGTTTGCTACACGCCCAGGGACCTGAGTCCAGTTTATAGCAACGGCTAACATCAGTGGCAAGCGATGTCTGAAAACCCCACACGTGTGGAACACATACGGTAAAACAATTTCCATTCACCAATACTTTGTGGGAAGGCCTTCATCCAGCAGTGGATTGACAAAGGGCTGCAATTTGTGATACTAATTATTAGGTTATTTACTTTAGCATTTCATGGCTATTTTTTTAAATATTACAACACAGGAATGGCACTATCCATTGTGCAACACTGCCTTTAGTTAAAACTGTTAAAATTGCCTGAGTTGGTGCGACCATGTGCAATAAATATTATATTATTATGAAATATTAAATCATAGTGTTAAGATGTTTTTACTTTCTGGCCAAGTGTTCATAAAACTTATTCCAAACGTTGTTCCGAATTCGTTTCTTGTTGTTGTTGTAACTTTCATTTCAAAGTGATAAATTCAATACAATTTACCACCATTTTCCATTCCCCCAGCTCCCTGCCCCCCGCCTCAGCCCCTGCAATCAGGACCTAATTCGTTAATGCAGAAAATTGATTGTGGCATCGTAATCATTTGTTTGGCGCAATCTGGCCGAGTACAACCAACCACGTGTGTTCACAAGCATGGCCTTCAGCTTGATGCCATTGACGCTAACCAGTGGCTCCATAATGACTCCAAATGACCGGACACAATTGACTTGGAAGTTTATAAAATTCTTCCTCAATTGATGGGCTATTTTTTGCGAGCATGTGCCGCCTCATTCTCTCTCCCTTGCCCTCCCCCCATGCGGACATCCCCACCGCATGCTAAAATTAACATCCTTCCTGCGCCGCTAAGGCGCGTGTGTCTATACTAAGCTCTTCCGCCTGTAAGGAGATGCGGTAATGGTTTGGGTTGGAGGTTTTCATTGCACGCAGCGGGGCAGCGCACACATTGTTGACACACCACGTGAAACCCGCTTGCGCTTGTGTTTCTTGCGAGGTCACCGCTCAACGTGCGGCATTAGGAGCGAAATGCTTTAACGCGCGCTGTTTCACTTGTTGCGCCACGGTAGTTGTGGGATTCATGTCAAGAAGTACTGTTTCTCGGGTTTTAGACGCGTTTGCTTGATTGTTTTTTTTTATTGTGCTCTGAGCGGCACGTCGTTGGACGTAGAATCCCGCCTGAACGCTCACAAAGCTGTGAATCACCCGATCATTCACCCCGTTCCAGAGAACGGTCACTCGAAGCAGACACCATAGAACTACTTCTGAAATCGGTTTAAGTAACGGGTTATACATAGTTCTTATCCATATATAGAGGTGTTTGTCGCATGACAGTCAAAGATAGTTTTAAACTGTGCTCCAAGATCTGACATTTTTGCAAGGTAAGCAAAAAAAACGAATTTGTTGTGATTTTTTTTCCCCTGCGGTTATTAGTGACCAGACTAAGAGCAACGACGGGCTACGCTTGAAAAGCTAGTTTAATTACAGGTAGCTGCCCAAATTCAAACTCAGCATCTCAACTGCGCCAGCTGACTCCTGTTCCATGAAGCCACAAGTTTATTTTTTTATGTAAATGTTTTTTTACTCTTTAGGCTTGCCAGCATCATAAAACAGAAACACACAATGCCAGGTTAACCTCTCTGTGAACCATGGAGTTATTCAATATAAACTACATAATTCCGTAACAGACAGGAGTTACGTTGCTTCTTGTAAAATGCACTCATTCCACATTATTTCCAGTAAGATTTTAAAGACGGTGCTTGGATGAATAATGACAACCGTGCACAAACAGGATGCAGCAAAGGCCATTCTGTGATTTACTTCTATGCTCCCCGCCTTCACTAACCTGCATGAACCAGCATGATGAAGTATTGTTAAATAACTCCCACGAATAGACACGTAATCCCTAGTCATTATCAATCCACTGCTGGATAAAGGCCTCCCCAAATCATCACCATCTCTCTAGGGTCCTGCTAAGAAAGAATCCACCTAGCAGATTGCACAAGAGCTGAATTCACGATTTCATCGCTCCATCTCCTTAGTGGACACCCTTTGGGTGCCTATAGCTCACAGCACATACGGTTGTTGTAAGTGGGGTGCGGAGCAAATGAGAGTGAAAGGTGTAAAGGCAGCAGCCAGTCCTTGTTCCAGCTGCAAGCAACCGGCTGCAGGATCTCACGATCTCCGTTTATGCTCGGAGGTCACAGGTCACGGGTTGCTGAGATCACGCATGTGAACATGTGCGATGGGGCTGCCTCTGGGCTTGAGGGGGCTTATGGTCTTAGAGCCAAGTGCCATGGCGCATCGGGCACTCCGAGGGAAAAGTTTGACACGAGGTCTTCAAAAGGACAGGCACCATAACACGACGCTTTGAAAAAGTGAAAAAAAAGAACTCCATTAATGTTGAGAATTCTTTCTCATAATTCCAATAAATGACAGCTGCGTTCTATAAAACCCGGACTGTAATTAGACTGTATGTGTGATGGATATGTAAACCTGCCTGTCGTATATATATAAAATCACAATGTAACACAACGAATTTGCAGCGCTCTAACGGAATAAGCCACCATCTCCGAATGTCAACAGAGGCCCACTTTATATTTAATTTATCCGCCTTAGAGAATCCTCAAAATCCACCGCTAAAACTACAACGGGTGGCTCACTAGCTTGCTTACTCTGGGCATTTTCACGGAATGTTTTGTAGGGAGGAATAAAATGGCCTTTTGCGAGCTAGCAACCTCTGCAGGTCAGTGCCAGGAGATTGTGGGAGCATTGGGTTCGGTCAGGTTGATGGACAAAGAGTGTTGTGGTGCACGCAGGCTGCCTGCCAGAAAAAACACACAATGAAGGCTACATAATTTCGTTGCTCTTTGGGCCAAGGGTTTGTGGAGCGCAGCCATTGAATGAGAAAATGCCATGCTACATACAATGAACTTGGAGAGAGAAAACAAATCCCTACGATTTGGGTGCAGCACAATCAAGCTCAGACTTAAATGTCGTAAAGTACAAATCACTGACATTTACAATACAATACGGTGCATGCTGGGGGTTGTGGCCGAGTTGTCGTTTCCGGTGGCTGATGTGAAGCGTGATTTCCAGCAACAGCATTTGGCTTTTTCCAAACTTCGTAATTCAACCGGCGGTAGCATTGCCATCATACCAGCGCTGACCTCTCAGAGTGGAACTTCCGAATGGAATACAGAATTATTATTAACAATCCTGCCGCTCTTGCCTCTAAATGCCATTTCCCTGCCATATTTTGACAAGGCACTTGCCTAGACGGTTGGAGTACCGTGTCGGATTCTAAAGGTTCTCCCTCTTAATGTAGAGGATTTTTCCCCCTATTTTGGCAAGGCACTTGCCTAGACGGTTGGAGTACGGTGTCAGATTCTAAAGGTTTTCCCTCTAAATATAGATGATTGTTCCCCCTATTTTGGCAGGGGACGCTGGCAGATTTTTGCCGCTCTTAAGATTGCCAGTTTCACGACTTTTCAGTATATTCGAAGCAGCCTTAATCATTTAAAAAATGTTGTTCCCCTGTTTTTTTTTCATTATTGACATGCCGTTTCTTCGAAGCCCTTGTGCAGCGCTTTGTGACCCTCGGGTGAAAGGCGCTATATAAAACGCTATTATTATTATTATATAAATGTAGGTCGTAACACTGTAGAATGCCTACAACTTAAGATGCGTCCTCGAGCGCTCTCCCTCATGACGTTTCGTCTCCCATGTTGAAAGCGTGGATGCTTGATGATGATTTTCACCTGTTTAATCAATCGCCGCCGTGTAGGTAGTCTTATTTACGGTCATCCGGGCCAGCGTCAATGAATGAGAAACCACATTTCCTGCCGTGCCCTGGTCTCCTCCACGTTCACCTCTTCACACGCCACCCATAAAAAAGGGCCAACGGGAAACTTTAAAGGGAATTGTGTAATATACAATAGCCTTTTTTTTTTATAGCGTAGTGCATTTTCTGATAAGTTGGAATTGTTGGCCAAATGAATGCTCATTGAAATTGATGCTCTTTAAGGGTTTTTTTCTCTTTTCAAGCATTTTTAGTCTTTTTTTTTCAACGTGGCCACTGTTTATAAGTTCCAGAGAACCCACGTTTTGTGAATCCTTTGGGATTACGGTAGCTGGACTGCTTGCTTACGTTCCTTATTGGTAAACGCTCGGAAAGGAGTGACTCAAAGAACGTTTTAATGTGAGAAACCCACACAGAAAAATGTGTGATTGTGTACCGAGGCCTCGTTTTAGGATTATGTATTGTGCAAGGAAGGGAGTGTTGGGCTATTACGTTTAACAACAGGCCAATGCATTTCCCAGCAGCCTGTCGGTTGATAAAGTTACAAGAGGTCTGAATATAAACTGGGTCATATCCCCTCCCTCTGTTACTTATTAAATTTCACACTTTCCCTTCCAAACGCTGCAGTGCACGAAGCATCAATTTCACGTAACAGGGACAGCGACCCGGCTCGTAAAATGTACCGATCGCACAGCGCCAGAGACCCAGCAGGAGTAGGTTAGGATCAGCGCTTGCCATAAACCTAGGTGGATTGGCGTGACAAACAATGGGGCGGGTGTGATATCCAGCTGGCTGGCTGCTTTCATACAGATCGTCGGGGTATTCGTGCAGCGTAAAGGGTGATTTTTCCCAGCCACTGATGACAGGTCCTGCTGTGTGCTCATCTGAGAGAGGCATTCGCCGCCTGTGCAAGTGGAAGCCAGGAGGGGCCTGGGAGGCAGCCACTGGTCACCGGAGGGTCGACTGTTATTTCTACCTGTCTGTACGACACCTGCAGTTCAAATCAAGGCTCCCTGGCCAAGGAGAATTGTTTCATAAGTAACGTTTTCACATTAATAACCGTACATTTACTCGCCCATTCGTTTTGCTCAGCGAGAGCGCACGCAGGTAGGGTTTTATACACTCGTCAAATGCGGCTGCACGACAAGGATTCTGAGACGCATTTAGTAATAATAATATATTTGTAACGCGCGCATATTCTCCGAGCGCGTTGCGCCCTTTGACTCGGATATTTGAGAGCTTTACTGCAGACACATTGCTGATGCTCGGTTAATATGTATTTAAATATACTAAAAAGAGAGTAAATGTGTCATTTGAGATACTCGTATGTTTTAATGAGGTTTGCCACTTGGAAATGTTTATACATGTAAAGGCACAACCGCAGACACAAATGTTAATTATTATATCGTTCTTAAATAAATGTAACCATCGCTGGTTGATTTTTAACAACTCTGTCTGCGGGAAACTGTGTTTCGGCCAATGCGGTTTAACAAATGCTGGCACATACTTCAGCATTACCAATGTTTTGCTATAATCTGCTGGCAAGAAACGTGACTGTAATAAAGACCCTACATCCTAAGAAAAAAAAAAGTCCTAACTTCAGGAACTTGGCTGCGTGGGATCACTCGCAAGGTCCACTTTATTAAGCCAGAGTGAAATACATAAACCGGAGTCACTAACCCAAACAGTTGTACGGAGAAGAAAAGAGAAATAATATAACCTCATTTGAGAAGATAAACAGATAAGACAGAGAGAGCCCCGAGCTAAAGTGGCAAAATGAAAGATTGCATTTCCTCATCTGGCAAAGGAGCCACTGATTTTATTAACGGTAAAATCCAATCTGTTAAAACAATGCGTGGAAGCTGTTAATAGTTTCCACCAACCCCTTGGCCACGGCTCTGTCTCCCGGCGGCTTGTTTACCTGCGCTCCGCAGGGACCCTGGCTGCGTTTCTCATCACGAGCTGGCGATGTTTGTGTGTTTAAGCCGAGTTTGATGGCTAAAACTTGGGCAGGGTCAAAGGTCAAACATGGAGGCTGCTTGGATTTCTGGGCTTACGGCAGCCGCCGCCGCAAGAGGAAAAACATAATATATATGCTGCCGCGAAAAAAAAAAACCCACCCTAGCACGGCCAGCACAAGGACCCTACTGTAATAGGGGATTGTGTTTTAATTTTTTGCGGGCTCGAAAAGTGGAGTGCGCTAACTGAGAAGCGAGCCAGAAGCGAGGCGGCGTCGCCCACGTTTTGTCGGTGGAGGCCGGGGTGAGGAGGTGAGCGGTTGCCCGGGCGGAACACCCGCCTGGTGGACCGGTGACCTGCTGGACCGGTGAACCGGTTGTCCGGTCACCGCTCGACCGAATTTCAGCGGCGGCGGCAGCAGCAGCAACACCAGAACGCGCGGTTGTACGAGGGAGGGGAATTTGCAAATATGCGGCAGAGGGCCTGCGCAGCATCTTCGTGAACGTGTGTGAAGTGTCCGTCGCAGTGTGTTGACAGCGCTCGTGCTTTGTGGCGCATCGCCCCCGTCACGTCGTCTCGCGAAGATGCCTTCGTTCGGGTCGCACGGACCCAGGAATGTCCGCCAAATCTCCGCGGCGCGAGTCGTACAAAAGTGTCATCTTTGCGTACGTACGTAGGTACGCGCGTTTGGAAAACCGGTTTGTTTTTACGTAATTACTTGGTTTACGCCAGGCGTAATAAGCGATGAAACGCTGCAGCCGATCACGTAGGTGCGGTAAACGTACTGTAATTATTTTTTCAGTGAGAATGCATTCACACCGCGTTGGGGTGGAGATGTGCAAATGGTGCACGCGTTGTTGCTGTGAATCTTGCACCCTGTGTTAGAGTCCTGGTAACGGCGAACAACAGTAGTCCTGGGTTCCCATCCGCTCTGCCAATCCACGCTACGCAGTAGCAAACAACCGCCTGGCCAAATCGTACTTTGGGAGGCCTTTATCCGACAGTGAATTGACCAGAGGATAGCACATAAAAAAATATAACAAATTATTAATGTATCCGAGCAGCACACGGGTGGCCGGAAATTTCCAAACATCCTCCGCCACAGTATTTCAAACCGCTGCAGTTCGGGACAAGAAAATAAATGGACTTGAAAGCTGAATGACAAAACGCAATAAACTCGTCGTGCGGAGGAAAAAAAAATGTTCTACTCTCTGTTTATTTGCAGGATTATTCTGTAATATACGAGCTTATTAGCCTTGAGGGGCAACTTGGACGTTGAGATATGGCCACTCAGCTCCTGCCCGCTGCTATTGGAGCAGTTCTGGGGGTCATTCATCAGAGACCTGTGTTGTCCAGTTTATTTTCTCAGGGACGTCAAGTAACCCTTGAGCCGCAGGGCACCAATACCGAAACCTTCTGCAGAAATAAACACACTGGGCTCAATAAAGGACTCCCAAGTGGGTGTACTTTTCAAATTTTGCTCCCTTTTTAGGAGAGATTTTTTTTTTCTTCTTCCCGCTCTCTGCGTTCAGCAAAGACTGACCGAGAAAAGTTCTTACGATGTATTTATGAACGCACGTAACCGTATACGTAAATAAAATGTTCAGACATTTCAAGATTATACTGTGCCAGTAACTGATATCAGCCTTCTGCCCGGTCTCTAATGCCTTCTGAGTTACACGCAGAAGCACGCATATATTTGGATGTCACGCCGTTTAAAATGGTTAGATGCAAACTATGACACACTTTGATTCACAAACAAAACGTAACCTAACATGAAAATGTGGCCATCCAATTCGATGCGGCCTCAAAATCAACTTTACAATCTGACGTCACATTCAGATTGAGTACCCTTGATTACATTCAGGTATAAACTTGGGGAAACCTGTGTTCAAAAATGAAAACCTTAAAACGTGTTGAATTTTAAAATGAATTGTGGGGGCCCAAAATAAGCATTTAACAATTCGGATATTAGATTTTGGCATTTTTATTAGCTCACGTCTCCATAGCTGTTGTTTGATGTCAAACATCAGAAAAAATACGCAGCAAACACTCTCAACGCACTATAGGTATATAGCACAACACGTGTCAGCTAAAACCACTCAGACAGGCATGATGATGCCTCCAACGTGGGAGGCTAAACGTCCTGAAGGGGAGAGAAGGAACACTCGACACGGCTAAGCCGACAGAACAACTATGTAAAGAAATTCTCAGACATATAGCCATGAAAACCCACATCAGTCCTTCCTTGACTCCATCCCTCTAGTCATTCGTTTAACTGTTTAACTATTTTAACTACTTTGTATATATACCATTATTTATTTGGTCACTTGTGTCTTGTGCAATGCTGTATGTGAATGTTTACTTTATGTTTTTGTGGTTCGTTGTGATTTTTATTGTGATTTTAATATTTTATTTATCTTCGTCAATTCGCGTGTTTATTGAGTTGCAGGATTCCCGCAAACAGCTCGCACACTCATTGGGTAATTTTCTACTGTAATAATTCACATCTGTCTATTTGATGGATGCTCTTCAGAGCCGTTCTTTCGGGATAGCTGTGTCGAGCGATCTCGCGCTCTCTCCCACAAATCGAGCCGTGAAAACCTACATCACGAAATCTATCTATCTATCTATTCGGTCACTTGCTCAAAATCGTCTGCCTGCATGCAGCATATCAGGGGGCACATGAAAGGCTTGTTTGCATTAAAGGCCAGCTTGTTCCAAGGACACCGATTGACTCCAGAGGCTGCGTGAATGCAGGGCCCGGGGTGTGGTGCACTACTTCTTTTTGTGCCGGTTGTCCCTATAGCGGGGCTCGCACATTAATCCCAAGGCGATGTCGGTGACCAGGGAGGCTTGAGGCTCGTTCAGCCCGCCGCCTCACAATAGGATCTTTGTGCGGGCTCACCTCTTCTGCCAAATATTTGCTTTCTTGCACATTAGCTGCAGATTGGCCCAGAAATGTCAAGGGTTGAGCTTAGACATAAATACGACATGAATGGACCTTCCTGTCTACAACCTTGTACTTACACATTAAAACTATTTAGGGGTTTTTTTTTGCTGTTTTCTTCTTTAAATAATGCTGACCTCTGCTTTGTTAATAAATATTCGGTGTTTTTTTTTTCTCAAATAAGTGCGTGTTAGCGCACTGTTAAATGTCACACGGAATCAGCGCCCAAGCAAGAGTCAGACGCGCACTCTGCCGGGGCCACAGATTGCTTCTGATGGAGCGTATAATTAAGCGGGCGCTTTAGACGTTTATTTATGGTGGGGTTTTTTTAAAGACTTAAATCAGTCCCGACACTTTCTCCACCAGCCAGTGTTATATACATATGGTATTCATGAAGCCGGGGCTATAATGCATTTGGTACCATATTGGTTCAATATTAAAACATAAAAAGATCAACGTTGATATAACATGTGGCTCGTACACTAATGCACAGAATTAATACGCCTGTTAATTCTATATTATCGTGTATGTGCATTTCATTACATTGCGTTAACGTTATTATTTCTCTGTAGCTATGTTTGCCGTTTCCTACACACAGTGCAAGATTTCTAAATTCTCTAATGCGGACTAAACTGTTCGCAAAGTGTTACAATGCAATAGGGCAGGCTAATATTAGACAAATCAGCTTACAGAGCGTATCTTCACACAGACTACTGGTCTCCCTCGGCCTTCTGAACCTACATCAATCATCAGGATTTGTTAAAGCAAACACAATCTGGAGCAGTTTCGAACTTCTGGGTCTCATCAGGAGTCAGACTTGTGAAATAAATCCTTCTGTTTGACCAGATGTTATTGGTGAAAACACTCCTTTGAAATGACGGGACACTGTCAGTACAAAAAGCCCCCCCAAAAAAACCAATTCCAAGACACGAAAACCCCACTTAGTGTAATGCCAATGATTGCCATGCCTTTGCATTTGACCGCTCACTCTACTGAGGACAGCACGGGGAATAAGTGTGAATGGGACGCTTTGAAGAAAGAGTCAAAACACGTTGATATCCGAGAAAGCGGCGACAAAAGGAGACCCTCTGCGGACGTGAAATTAACTCTGATGTCGGTGACGTGCATGTCAGGGAGTTGGGCAAACACACGGGCGCTGTAGCCTGGGACTGCCATCACGCTCCATTTGACACCAGACGCCAGCGAGACAGGGCCAATATCACGTCACAAGCTGCGCCGCTGCCGAGATATGGCTGCCGCACTCCGCCGTGTTTTTTTTCTGTTGAAAGAATTTCGCGAAAACAAATTACACGTCAATAATCGTCCAACTTTTGTTGTTTCTCAAAACACGAGCGTTACACACGTTTTATTCACCTTCCGTCGTGCTATTGTGGCAACAGCGGGGTGTTGTGTAAAAGAGACTGTTTTTATATGGGCCTTTTTTTTTTACAGGGGGAAAAAAACAAAGCTTCCTGCAGGGAGCCTGTAGACCATGAAACGAGTGTGATATTGGAGGCAGGGTCTCTGTAGCAATGTCATGTTTGACTGCAAAAAAAACACACTCTCAGAGGCTTATCGTGTCAAACGTAAGAGGCGGCTCCGTATATGCTCTGCGATGGGAGAACGGCAAGGAATAAGTTGTCAGGTGGACGAGACGGAGCTCTGGAAATCCACACGAGGCTCACACGTGATTTCGTTCGTGAGTCTCTGCAGCCAATTACGGCGCGTTGGTCGACTGACTGTGGTCTCGCATTTCAAATCCCTAATTTTTACGAAGTAATACCCGACTCATGTTTCACAATCGTGCACACATCTGCTTGCCATGAAATGGTGAGATATGAAATAAAACTGAAACGTTTATTGCCGCTGAGTTTTTTTCGATCGTTTCATAAAATATATTTTTTTATTCTTGCAGAACCAATATAAAATATCTTGTTAACATGTGGCACTTTGCCTAGTTATAGCAACCGCAACGTTGTGGATAATTGTATCACCTGCCACATTGGGATAACATGTCAAGAACTCATGTGGGGCATGTTGTTCTGGCAGTATCTATTAATGCCACACGCCCGTTCCAAATCCACCACTTTAGTAAACAGGATACGCATCCGCAAAATGTGGCACGCTTTTTTTAGCTCCCATTTTTTCCTTAGCCCGGTTGTAATGCATTGCGGTAGCATATTAAAACTATATTACATTGCATGGCTAATTCTTTGCAGATTTTTGAAAATTGTTAACATTTTGTGCGTCAAAGTCATCGCTTTGAAGACACCCAGAACTGTGCAGTGCACGCACTGACATCGCCATATCCTTTTATATGAACAGCCCTTTAAGAAATCCTACAGGAATTCAAACAAAAAATATATATATTGTCAAGCTTGAACATTTCTACACTGCCGTGCAATGTACGGAATCTCAGGAATCCCGGCTAGGAGACAGATTGGACAACATGCAGTAGCTCAGAAGCAAATTGTACTTTCTCTCGTTGCCTTGTTAGAGGCAATTAAAAGCCCACCAAAAATTGCTCTGACAATTAATAGTTGTACGCCGTGCAATGTCCGTTGCAGTGGTCAATAGACTCTAATGAGCTTCAGTCACGGGCCCAGATTTCGGAGTCCCTTCACCATGCAAGCCAAGTGGCAGGGGTGTTAAATAGCTGGCATTCTTCCTTCATTTTGATAAATGTTGACATGGCACAAATGAGACAGTCCTTTAACCCGCTGGTATGTGGTTGGAAGGGAAGGCAGCAGGAATGCAAATGAACGCTACGAGCTTGAGCAATCACGCTTCTTTCAGGATGGGGCAGCCACAAAGAGTAAGCGCATTTTTATTATTGTCTAGCAGCCAGAGTAATGTGTTAGCCGGGGCACTGTCGTAGCCCGGGCACTGTGTTAGCCCGGAGAACTGTGTTAGCCAGGGAACCGATATAGCTGGGGTCTTGTGTTAGCAGGGGCACTTTGAGACCAATCTGCGGTGTTACTGAGCTAGTCTTTTTAATTCTGATTTCAACGGCATCGCGCTGGTAACACTGAACAGTTGATTTATCTATGTACATTTGAATCATGAATCCCGATGCATGACTATTGGCAAATTATTAACAAGCGTGTTGCTTCAAAATGTCGACACAGCCCCACGACAGTAAATATTACAAATATGTGCACGCTAGTAATACAAACAAAACAAACACAGCCATTTCGTTAAGCCCATGCTGTATGAGGGTCTACCCATGCTGTGTCTGTCATAGGGACTGGTAGCCCACTGGTTAGCCCGCTAGGATACACACCTGGCCACCCAAGTTCCAATCCCGCTCACGGTCAACACCAATGACAATTTTGTGAACCGGTCCTGGGCCTCCCCTAGGTCGACTCAACCTCAAATGAGTACCTAATGCGGTGTGTAAACATTGCCACTAGGGACACAAAGGCGGTCGGGCGTGGTGCTGGCCACCCACCCCCTCGTGTGCCGTATGGGCTTACATAGGTGCTCGCTAACGGCACTTGACCCTACAGCCTGCTTCGGCTGTACGGGGGAGCTTTGTCTTTGACCATATTTCACCACGCTGGTCAGTGCGGGTTGTTGAAGGGTTTGCCTGGGGAACAGTTTATTTAGGTAGCACGCTCAGCTTATGATAACGTAGCTGGGAATTAAACTCAGGTGGCCAGGATTATGACCCATCACTCCTCTCCCACGACACCCCAAGCTCGTAATATTTACTATACAATCTCATCATTATCATCTCACTGTTAGAAACCGATTAATCCTGTACAGGTCGCGGTGAGCCTGAGCCTATCCCGGCAGACACAGGGCGCAAGGCAGGGCAAAAAATAGCACAATAATGCCGCTAATAACGCTATTATTATTATTAGCGTTAACAACAACATACATTTTAAATGTATCGTTAACTTGGCGTAGATGGTAATTTATTTACCCAGACTGCATACATTCGACTAAATGAACCCTGTGTGGTTCAATTGAGTACAATCTTCGTTCGTGGCTTCGTGTATTTGCTCAACACGTAGCGCGGCTCACCCGCGGGATTACACGGACAATGATTAACAGAATTTATTCGGTTATTTGTTCATTAATGGTTTGCATCATCTGAAAACTAATAAACGCTTGTGAAATAACCGTACATAACCGCCAGTTCGCTCTGCAGATAACAAATTATTGCGCAGTTTGGAAAGGTTATGGGGCACTAAATACACAGTAGATTGTTGTGCATATATGGTGCTATTCTACAAAAATGAAACGTGTAACCCCACAATTTATCGCTGACGCCACTGTTGACACAGCGCCTGCATTAAAAGAGACCTCCTCGAGAAGGCACCTTGGCCTAATCTTCCACACCACACTTTACACTCACTACTACACGCGACCTGCCGACAGGGCGGCAAGGTGGCGCGGTGAGTAGCGCTGCTGCCTCGCAGCAACAACGCCCGGGTTCGATTCCCGGCTCGGGTACCTTTCTGTGTGGAGTTTGCATGTTCTCCCCGTTTTAGCGTGGGTTATCGCCGGGGGTTACTCCGGTTTCCTCCCACAGTCCAAAGACACGCTGCCTAGTTTAATTGTCCTGCTGACTAAATGGCCCCCCGGGCGTCCTGAGATATTTGAAATTGCTTACCCCTTCCCGACGGACAACTGTTAAAAAGAGCTGCATAGCTCAACGGCTTATCCCAGGTTAAATACAAAAAAAACTGACTACCTGACAGAGTAACTGTGCTACACATCTATACTGCTGGGCAGACAGAGTGTACAAGGAATTTAATAAACTGCTGCTCGGGACATTGATTCTAACCGGCGACCCCTGGGTTACAAGTCCAGTGCGTTGACCATTACACCACAGTGGTATCTGCTATCATGTGTTGTTCATTAAACTCCGCTTGCAGACAGACATAGCCCCCAAACGCGATGTACAAACAACACGAGTTACTTGCTCGTCGCTAATAATAACGATAATTCTCAATAAAAAAAACATACTTAGAATGTTAAACGACTTTACAGATAATCTTTTTTAAACGCAAGCAGGTTGCGTGTGGAAAGCTCGTAAACTCTTAAATCTGTCTCAAGCTGTCACTCGTACGCAGCACTTTGCTTCCTGTGTCATAGCTCCCTTAACGCCGCACTGTGGCGCAGTAAGTACCGCTGGCGCCTCAAAGCAAGATTCACCCGGGTTAGAATCCCGGCTCGAGTGGCTTTCTGTGTGGCGTTTGCATGCAAGTTACAACATCTCAGCGCACCGGGGGCAATTTAGTGAGGACAACTCGAGTGCCCGGCGAAAACCCACGCGGAGTCGGGGAGCACATGCCAAACTCTACACAGAAAGAAACCCGTACCGAGAATCGAACCCAGCTCCCTAGTGCTGAGAAAGTAGCGCTACTCACGGCGCCCCAAATTTTCAAAATGCCAGTTAGAGTTTATGACATCGATTTAAAACATCTTATAAAACAGCACGCGAACGAACACAAACGACACATGACTGAGTTGCGAGGAGTCGTAAAAAACACAGCGACATTCTTTCTGCATGTCCGTGAAATCCTCCGCATTCTATTCCGCGGCACCTGCACTGGCTGCGGTTAACAGAGCTCAATCCAGGAGCAAGTAAGTGCCCATTTTTGAATGTCAGAACACTTGACATCGTATATTTAAGCTTCTTTACTGGGTCTGTTTTGCCCGAAATGCGCTCGCGGCTACGACCATTATATTCTAAACACTACCAATTGCTTACATTATTGAGTAGCAACCGCGTGCCCTTAGAAGCCAGACAGACGGAGACTAGTGTCGAGGTTACGCTTGGTTGTGCTAAGCTCGCGGTGTCGCGCCAATTCTTCGACTAAAAACCAACAGTCGTAACGCTTACGATACACACACCGCATTCGACTGATGTAGGTTTTCACGGCTCGATTCATGATGGCTGATCTGCATTGCTGTTCAATCGGGATAGGCGTGTCGAGGGAAAGCGCTCGACACGGCTATCCCGAAAGAACATGCAATTTATACGCGAGTGCTGTATTTAGAAACGGAGTTTGCGTGCATCCTCATAGATGCATACGCTTCACATGAGGCTCGTACGAACAAGAACAATGCAAGTTTTGAGAGACGTCATTAACCGCAGGATAAATTAAGCGGAAGCCTCCATTAAGCAGTGGATAGATCCTGACTGGTGACTACGACACCGGTGATGTAATGTGGTACACAGGTTTGCGTCTGTACACGTGTTTTCTTCATTCGGGAATGCTCCCGGACACTAACATGACAAGAAGACACCATTCTCTGCATTCCTCTCCCCCTAGCGTCTGCTCTGGTGATGTATTGAGAGCGCGGTGGGATGTTCAATACCCAGAAGCAGATGTACGTGTCTCGACAACGGTGATGTCCTATGCGACCCGCTCCTTTCCAGCTGGCTTCTGAGCTAATGAACTTTGGAACCGACAGAAAGTGCTACCGTCTGTGGCCTCCACTGCCAGTGCAGTGTGGTGCAGTTTCTAAAAGCGGTTCCTTTACGTCGAAATATAATGGAGCAAGTGTTTGCACGTCAGTCAGTCAGTATGCATTGAAGCAGGAAGGAACTGTTTGAGCTGTGTAGCTCTTTTGAACAGTTGTTCAGCGAAGAGGGGTAAGCAAGTTGCAACATTCCAGGGCACCGGGGGGCAATTTAGTCAGCAGGCCCATTAACCTATGCAGCATGTCTTTGGACTGTTCGGGGGGAAATCGGAGTGCCCGGTGAAAACCCACACGGACACGGGGAAAACATGTAAACTCCACGCAGAAAGCCACCCGAGCCGGGCGTGACATCATGCTCAAGGAGCTATCGAGAACCCCTTTTGCTGGTATTCGGTCTACCCTCTTCCACGCTGGCCAAAAGGTCATGAGTACCCACACTTCCCCCCCACCCCACACTACACACGACCTGCCAATCAACGACCTAAGTGCGGTTCTACCCCATGTATCCTCGTGGGGCGAGACGGAGGGCATTGGCCGCTATCGAATAAACCCCGCAGCATTATCTTAACCGCCGCGCGGGGAGGCTCGCGGTGACCTCCGCGTTGCAAGGTAACTGCGCCGTTACACCGACACGCAATCTCGGTTGTTAGAGCGGGTGACGGTAATTCTGACCGCGAAGGCTCTCAGCACGCCGGGCTCCAGTCTCTGTTGTTTGTTTCCAAGAGTGCCAGGGCATCGGGGCTGCCCCGGCTCAATCTCGCTCAACGTCAGCGGGGCCGGTGCAAAACGGCCCGTGAAGTGCGCGCGTTTGAAGGCCCCACCCGTAATTAGTGTCAGTGGGGTTGTGAGAGGCAGCCCCGCGGCGCGCAGTTCACCCCCGGCAAGTACGAGCACGCTGCCTAACCCCGCTGTGGCAGGGCTGGGAGGTTAATGGTTGGGGAGGGCTGAGGTGGGGGGCAACCGGGGTTGTGTTGGAGGGCTATTAAGCCTGACGTGCGATTGTCAGTGGCCGTGGGATTTACCCCGCAATGCACCCAGTTAGACACCATCCGTTTTCAGAAATCGCTTAATCCCTGTTACAGGGTCGCGGTAAGCCGGAGCCTAGCCAGGCAGATACAGGGCGTAATGTAGATGTTAGATAGATAGGTGTTTGTTATTACAACAGAAAATGCCCAGTGAGGTTGCAAGCTCGGGATGCAGGATTCCCGCGATTCAACAAATACAACAAACGCACAGTTGAAAGCGTTGTTTACCATGCCAGAAATGCTCAATCTCTCTCACTTCAAGGCCCACTTGGGTCTGGTCTCCTCGGACCAATAGGGTGGCGCTCGCGGCCCACTGATGGGTCGCGACCCACCGGTTGAGAACGGCGACACTATGCCATTGCAAAGCGATGCCGTTGATTGCAATCTTAACGTGGCACAGGTTAACGTCCACACATATTCCCCCCACTCTGCCAGATCTACAGGAATGCATTGCTGACCTACTTACTGACTCAGGTCCGTATTCTCATAAACAGCGGTAAAACATCCCGGCGGCTGGCGTTTGTCTTGTAGGTCCCAGCGCTGCCTCCTCTCCCCAGTGGAATTAGTTTGCAGAACACGGACACATGTACACAGCTTACGTCCTCATCAGTTCGTGTAGAAACACAGTCCTTTACTACACATTAAATCAGATTAATTGTAGTGGATAATAATAATAATGCCGATGAACTAGCGTGTTCTATGTTAACCCAATGCTGGATTAATGGCCTCCCCGTGCCTCGTCAGTGATGGGGCGGTTTTACGAGACTTCAACGCAATAGTACGGGCAAGCTTGGTGAAGAGCTCGGACCATTTCAGATATCACTTGTCACTTTTGTTAGCCCCGTTTGGGAATTGAACTTGGATTACCAGGTTGGTGGATGAGTGTGATGACAACTGCTCCACACTGCATGGCTTCGTTGTTATCGCTCGTACCATTTTCAGTCAACGTTTCTTTTGGCCAAGCTGGTTGAGAGAGGCTCAATGGTACTAAGACTGAATACAGCATCGGGCCTTTTGGATGTGAGTGAACGCCTCTGAGTATCCGCACAAAGTTCACCGTTTAAGTATTGCTTTGTGGCTGATTGTCGGTTGATGGTAGGGGAATACTAGCCAGTGTGTTTGTGTGGTTGCTGTTTTGGGCTGTACCACGGGACAGTCAGAGTGACGTCTTACGTGCCATTGCTGGGAGCGTTTGCAGATTCTATGGAAGCTCCCAGCATGCAGAGCGAAATGTCTGACATCACGTAGAGCAAAGTGCGGTACAACCGAGAACACATCGGGATCTCGATACAATTCAGCTGGGAGAAAAACGCTGGACATTACGCAGAGCACTACCCAGTCCAATGCCATTGCATTGGCGATATGGTAGAAAGGGTGTAAGGGGAAAATAAATACCACGACCTGGCCGTACGGGCAAGTTTCACATGGCGATGCGCCTTCACTGCATCTTATGAAAGAGGCAAAGCGCCTCCTCTCCTGCTGGGGTTCAGAATGTTGCGTCTGCACATTCGCTGTAACACAAGAGTTCCATGGGACTTGAGTCCAAACGCTCGTGAGTGGTTTCACTCACAGGACGAGAAAAAAAACATTTAAAACAATACATCGTTGCTCCTATTCACTTTTTGTGGACAGCATTTAAAATGTGTAAACTATATGCCACAGTGGGTTTTTCGAAAATATAATTTCTCCTCCCCAATCAATTCCACCAGTTTCCATAACTAACAATATTTGTTTTAGCTGGCAAGGCTATTTCAGCCGAGGGAATTCCTCTTAAGTCTGACGGAGCTGCCCATGTTGTTCCGCTGTCCGTTCGCTTTCCGACACAATCACGCGCGTGCAGGAAGTGCCGACTGCTAACCGCAGCTGACTGCACACATCCACCTTCCCGGCTGACACGAAGCCACGCTCAGTTAAACCTGCTGTGTGCAGTTATATTGAGGTGGAGCAAGGGGAGTTGCGAGGCGGGGTGGTGGAACAGGATGGGAAAAAAAACACCACACACACACACGCAGTGGTGCCGCCTGTCATGGCATATATTCACCTACGAGCCCCGGCCTATCCGAGCTGCCGAGAGATGAAATTATTTCTGATAGTATTAAATTGTACAAGGCACACGGGTAGTGCGCACCGGATGGGATTTGGAACAAACTTGCTTCTGAAGCATCTGCGTTACATCACTCTGATTCATAGCTCGCCGGTCCACTGAGGCCAGAACACAGCCTGGGTTTCATTTTTTCCTTCCCCCCACCCCCCCGTCTTTTTTTTGTTACAAACATTGAAAGGCCCCACGACTCCGCTGATTAATTGGCCTCCCCTAGCCTGCCCAAAACCCCTGACATCAAGCTCCCCGTAGCTCCTTCCCCACAGGCCTCCATTGCTTTCCCTTCCTTTAACAATCGGACGAAACCTGACCCTACAATTTGTAGAGGTTAACTCGCTCTCTTTAGGAAAGCATACTGCGACAGAGGAAGCTCGCGAATTCGCCGTGCACACACGTGAATGCGAACTCGCGTGTGTGCCCGTTGGAGATGAGTTTCTGATTTCAGAGAGTATTTATTTACCTATCTATGGTTAGGACAATTTCTGATCGTGATCCGATTATCAAATATTCTACATGCTCTAAGGATTTGACATGTCTTCATGCCAACAAGCGTTGTACAGCTCGTTGCCACGTGACACTTACATTTGGTGGGAAAAGCACATAAGCAACGTAATGGGATGTAATTTCCTGTTACGTTTTATTTTTCTGTTATAAGTGCGGTCATCCAATGGTTCGTATTTAACTCCGCTTCGATTTTATTCAGATTAGTCCGAATATAAGGAACACATCCCTAGTGTCTACGTACCTGTTCATAGGAAGCATCTGCATAAGTCATTGTTAAACTTGCGATTTGAGAGAAGCCTTTTATTTAACTTCATATCGATGTACTCACGTAGGTTATGGGGGTCAAGGTAGAAGCGTTCACGTCGCGATCCCTGTCAGGTAATACTTGGTGTTGCCTGCGAATTCTACCAAACACTTCGAAGCCGAGCTGAAAGACAACGATGTCCAGAAGCTGACCATCGTGCTTCGAAGAATCGCAAAGAAGAAGACGTAGGTTATCATGGCTCGATTCATGAGCTGTTGTTTTGGGATAGCCGTGTCGAGCAATCTCCTTCTCACCCTCGCGACGTTTCGCCTCCTACGCCTGTTGATGCTTCCAACGTGGGAGGCGAAACGTCGCGAGGGAAAGAGGGAGACGCTCAACACGGCTATCTGGACAGAACAGCTCTGAAGAGCAACCATCAACTTCATATCTGTTAAATATTTCTTTCAAATTTAGCCTCTTGCTGTAACCATAAAATATTGATCTCACAGATTAATGTATATATATTATGCATGTCATTTGTCAAAACGCACTGCTCTTACATTTAGGCAGCGTTGCGTCGGGATAATAGTATAATATAATAATAGCGATTTATAGAGCGCCTTTCACCCGAGGGTCACAAAGCGCTGCACAAGGGCCGCTGAGGGAATGGCATGTCAACAACGACAACAAAAAAACAAAGCAACAAAAAATGAAATTATTCAGGCTGCTTCGAATAAACTGAAAGGTCGTGAGTAATGACGTGGAATGTTTCACGTTGCTTTGCAACTTATTTGCAGTTGTCCCCGAGTTTCTCTCCCCTTGAAACACCCAGGACAAACGCGCAGCTGCTTAAAGTGCCATCCGTCTCTGCTATGTGGGAGTGGAAACACACTTGTGTCCTGCTACCCTTTGTTTTGACAGCAGGTATCTACTTACAAAAGTACAGAATCTGTATCTTTGCCGCTACTCTTGGGAAACTTGGTGGAGTGACTCAACAACATTGAAAAAGGTGGCTTTTGAACAGAACCGGAACGCGGCTTTAAACGGCAACTTTTCTCGTTCATTTTTTCTACCTCGTTGAGTACATTTTCAGGATAAATACAGATAATAGGTTTCCCAGCTGGCACCGGGTTTACACAGGTGCTGTTATCTTAAGCCGTAAATAGTTATCGTAGAAAAGATTCACGAGCTGGCGTTCGCGAACAAACTTCTGCGGCGCGGATTATACAAACCTATTTTTTTTCCGTAGCGAGCAAGCTGCGTGTCGCTGAACTATAACACATTTGCTTAGAGGCGTGAAACAAAACACGACTCAAGTCTGTTGCATGTATTGTCAGTGGTGACGTGAAGATGCATTCCTGACACCTCCTTGACAGACACATAACGTCTCAAACGTTGGAGAAGCAAGTAGCCGTTTCGCATTTTACAATCCCTCATAAAGAAACAAAGTACCGATGTGGGTTTCCGCGGCTCGACGCATGAGAATTGCTTTGCAAAGCTGTTCTTTCTTAATAGCCGAGAGAGGGGGAGGCACTCGACATGGCTATCCCGAAATAACAACTTTGGAAAGCAATTCTCATGAAGAGACAAAGTCAACATTCAGTGTCTTTTGTCTTCCTCTGGTCACGTAATGTTTTGGTGCGTTCTTCAGTAACACGTTGCGCACACAGTTGTGAATGAACGTATAAAGCACAAGGTGTCACACGGTGCCACACGTTGACACACGGTGACATTGCACGGCGCTCGAGATACGGGCTCGCGCTCTCGTCGCACATGATCGTGATGAATCCAACGTGAGCACTCGCTGTGCCATAAGCCACTGTGAATAAGCCTCATATCAACATCGCCGAGTCGCAGGCACGAAAACACAAGGACGTGTCAGCGTCTGTTAAGGTAACGGGCACACCCAGAACCGCGACGCAGCACCGGCCAGACGTGTGTCCGACTGGCGCTGTGTGTGTGACCCACAGCCGTGATAAGTGTGTGCCGTTGCATTTTTAACATTTTTTTCTGATTTTGCAATAATGGGATTGCTAAATACATGTTTTCGCGTATGAGCGGGAGAATGTTTTACTATTCGGAGCCTTAAAATGCCGACGCGTATTCGTTTTTAAATGAATGTTTCACGTCGCAGAATGCGGTCAGCGATCATCGCTACGCCTTTTCACACTTGCTAATTATTTGATTCTGTTAGAAGCACACATCATTCAAGAGTATTCAAAATGATTCTCTCTTCAGAATGCTTGAACTCTCTGTGCAATCCAGCTGCGAAAAGCAACTTTAACAGCACACCTTTGTCACAAAAATTCCATTGCAGTTCATAATCCAAGCAGGGAATTAACACAACCCATCTCACTCCTGCAGCGCGACGGCAACTTTGACGTTCAACACTTGCCTCCTTGCACGCACAGTGAGAGTTGACCTCTCTTGACCCCCCGTTTGCCCTCTGCGGGTCGCAGCTCCCCCCAAGGTGTCGGGCCGCGTGGTCGGGAGGCAGAGCGTGCGCGTGGGGCGCACCATCCGCCTGTCGTGCCCCGTGACGGGAGACCCTCCGCCGCTCACCATGTGGACCAAGGACGGGCGCACGGTGCACGGCGGGTGGACGCGTCTGCGCGTGCTGCGCCGCGGCCTCAAGATCGAGGAGGCGGAGGCGGACGACGCCGGCGTCTACGTGTGCAAGGCGGCCAACGGCTTCGGCAGCGTCAGCCTCAACTACACGCTCGTGGTCGTCGCCGGTGGGTGTTTCGAGATGTGCGGCCGGCCGCGTTCGCTCGCTCGCTCGCTCGCTCGTTCGACGGCGCTCCGCTCGAACCGCGAGCCAGCGGAGCCTTACGGGCTCACGAGCTCACCGAGTCACGATCTCACCCGCTAAACTGCTAGGTCGTCCGCCCGCTCGCGAACCTTCTGTGTTAGCCACTCGGCCACCGACCTGCTCGATCGCCCACTTGCCCCACTAACTAACTGGGTTATTTTGTCATCCGCCAAACTACTTAGCCCTTAATGTCCACTAAGAGCCAGTCTATAGTCAAAAGCTCCCTCAAGTTGAACGCTTTTTTGTGAAATTGATGATCTAGATACGACTCTAGAGTAACATTTATGCTAGGCATGTAGTGATACAAACAATCATTAATTTTAATCAATGAGTCAATGTGAACTGATGAATTAATAATAATAATGTTTTGTTTTATACAGCATCGTACATGCAATTTGCACCTCGCAATCGCCGAGTAACAACAGACAAGCTGAAAGGCAGACAGGCGGTGAGCCTGAACCAACTATTTTAACAAAAGTCTGCGGTCTTCTATATACAGTAGCAGGATGGGTTCAGCCGCATACTGAGTGATGCACCATTCCACCGCTAGAATTTACTTTCGCATTTTACGATTTGTATACGACCTGCTTCTGTTGAGCTGCAGGCTGTTCTGCTGCGAGTAGCTCAAAAAGCAAACTATTTAAGGTCCCAAGTTCAGACTTCTGGAAGAGAACTAGGATTGGTATCTGGACAGGTCCTTATCCAGTTATAAATAAACTAGGCCTTCGGAGTGAGCAGACCGCAGGAGGGGAACCGAAGGATGCCACGATTTTGTGATAATGCTTCCGCTGTATTGATGTCGGGTTTCGCAGCTCCATTCGTGATGGTTGCTCTTCCAGTCACAGACAACATCAACGGTGCTGGGGTTGGAATTGTGGCTGGGTTATGGAGCCACCAAACATTGGAGCTTAGGTAGTGCGAGCACACGGATTCACTCGCTCACCCACGAGTATCATCCTCGCCTACCAGCAACAGCAGCACAGAATATTACTTAGTCCTGCATTGCTCAGAACCAGAGAGATTAACATGAATGCCAGTAAATTCTACTTACATAAAACTCAGTTCTTTAGCACGCGGGAAGTGTCTGGTTAACATCTTCAAGAGTACTTGATCAATATTAAATGTCATAGTGTGGGTGGATGGGTGGGTGGAGTGGTGACGCAGTGATTAGCGCACTATGCTATTAACCCGAGCTGAGTTCATTACCCGGCCACGGCTAACATGCGTGGCACGAGTGTTATCTGAAGTACTCCTGGTCGCCCCCCACCTCCCCCACTGCTTCACCACTCGGTAACGAGTGACCAGCGTGGTGAGGTACGATGAACTTCCACAAATTACGCGCCTATCGGAGGCCTTAATCCAGCAGTGGATTGACAATCGGTTGCAATTATTAATCATAATAATTCATTAAGTTGCCGACCGCACGGCACAGCAACAATTTTAATGTCACAAAAACGCACGCCGTGTACCACAGATATAAACACACAACTTCTTTCAGCTGGACTTATTCATTATCCCGACGATGCCTCCAACGCGGGAGGCGAAACTTTCGCGAAGCAGAGAGGAGGAACGCTCGGCACGGCTATCCCAAAAGAGCAGCTCTTGAGAGCAATTCTAATCACACATCGAGCCGTGACAAACCTACATCAATAGATTGTAATTTAACATGGACCGCCTTGTCCGTTTGGATTAATGTTGTTACTCTGTTGTAATTGAGTTTACGTTTCGCCGTGAATTGAGTAGCGTTGTGGTGAGCCGCATTGGGGTACTCCTTATGCAACGTACTGCACTGCATAGTTCGCTGCGTAGTTTAACTCGCAGAGATAATAAATGATTGTGGAGACACTGGTAGTCTTTTTTTTTCCCTTGACCTTGCAAAAACATTTACATACAAGCAGAAGCCACGACAGTAAACGGGCTGTTCATCAGGATCTCTAAAACAAATTCTGACGGGGCCGGGTGGGGGTTTCCTTCTGAACGGCCAGGTTTTAAACGAGCTACTTTAAACAACGACAAAGGTCACCCGTATAGCCTTACCAGACTATAGGGTCAAGCGCTGTTAGCGAGCTCCTATAAAGGCACACAGACAGCACACGCACTAAACGAGCATCAATTCAGTCATTGTTTTCAACTTGGTATGAATGGGTGGTTTGACACAAACATCCAAATCAAGAACACCCGTTTAATTCAACTTTTCTATTTCAGGCAACAGTACAAGTTAATCGAATGTGATTTTGCAAATTCATGCATCGAATATAATTTAGATTAAAAAAAAAATCCTAATCTCAATATCTTCAGTCCCCTCACATTCGCACACAAGCTAAAGCTGTAAATGCGAACCAAGAGTGTCGCTGCCTTTTCTTGCGAAGCTTTATCTTTTTTTTCCTGCACTCGTGGTTTATTTATATTTTAAATTAATCTCTTCACCCATCGCTGCACACTCATTATCAGCAGCAGACAATTTTAGTCCGTCCGGCTTGAGCCAGCCATCCACCGTCACCATCCCTCATCGCCTCTCGCTAATGTAACCCCCGCCATCCACACCCGCTCACCCCCCCCCTAGAGGAATCCACACCAGCATCTGTGGGGGTCCATCACGATCACTGCGACTGTACTTACTGTTACTCCACAACCGTTGCCTATACAGTCGGTGGAACCGCTCTTAAGCCCAGCAGATGCACAAGCAAGATTTTCCAACGCCCGGTTAGAAGTGTCACGGCTTTGGGAGCAGTGAGAAGTTTACATCCGAGCCTTGGGACTGAGGTTTGTTTTATGTGAGCACAGCAAAAAAAGATCCCCATATTCTGATTCGGTTTTTTTTTTTGCTCAATTTTATCCCGATTGCGCTATAATTGGGGTCACGTCATGAGATCAAGAATCAAAATTCACACCTCTCGACAGCAATCCAATCCCCTTTGCGGTTCAGAGATCTGTCCACGGAAGTGATATCACAGAGATGCCTCGGAGATCGTTTTAAGTGACCTCGGGTCTACGCAATGAACGACGGCACATTCCCGTCCGCTCCACGTTCAACAACGATGTTCATAGCCTGACACGCAAATCAATATTTCATGACTCTGAGCTGGACTTCAACCAATTGAAGTGATGAACCCAATTACTATGCGATGGGGTTTTGTGTGCGGTTATTGATGACCGGGCTAGGGCTCATTACACTTGAGAAGCCAGTTGGGAGCGGTGAGATCGGCTCACGTGCCGGAGCTTGATGGATTGTTGTATTGCGTGATCATGAAGGATGGCGATGGCTTGTGGGAGGGCCTTCGTCCGGAATTGGATAGATAATGGCCGATTACAATTGCGATGAAATTGTAGTGGACTTTGAAAGTGGCGATACATTCCTGCGACGAGGCACATTGGAGGTAGAGCTGACGGATCACACCGGGATCACTTGGCACAAGACACCCGACTATTAACCAGCGGAACATTTGTCAGTTGAGAGAACGGCAAACAGGCTGAAGGCCTATCTGCGATCACCTCTAAACGTGTGGGATTTTTCCGGGTACTGCGGCTTCTTCTCGAGCGTGAATACTAAAAAATGACCCCCACCAAACATCCCGAGCGGCGTTCTCCGCGTGCAAGAGTCCTAAGACTTGGGAAGGCATTCCTGGGTAAGTGTAGGAAGTGTCGGATTGGTTGCTCGAGTGGGAGAAATTCTGAACCCCGTGCCTGCGTCTCCTCCTCCTCCTCAAGTTACCAAACAAATTCGTATTTTGCACGATCGTCGTGCCACAGTATATTTTTCCACGACGCACTTAATACCAGCGAAATTAAAACATAATATAGAGCGAATACAACTCTCGGGCTACTGTCCTCTAGTCTTGGCAAACAAACGGCTGCCACAGAGAGACCTCCACACTGCGGAGGCAGCTGCTGCGATCGCATATGGCGGTGTAGCGTTTCAGCTAGGCATTGTACCTATTACCTTCCAACAAAAGCCGTCCATAGATGAGTAGGATAACTCTGCCTCGCTCGGTAAGGTGAGCGCTCGCGAATTACGTCCGATAAAATCACACGCGACACAGCGCTCCTTTTTTTCACGACAGCAAGCAGCCCGAATCGTGCAGCGTGCGCTTAACGGTTACCGCGTGAGGCGCGGACTAAAAACTAGGACCCTCAAGTGAAGGACAATCGATGTGTTTTTTTTTATGCCGTGTACCGAACATTCCGCCGGTCATTAACGTATAGTATATACGCAGCGGCATCGCCCCACGCCAATTGTCTGCAGAGGAGGCAGCTCTCTCGTTCTTGTGGGACCGCGAACAGGACTCTCTTGTCGGTTTGTGTTTCCCCGGGGGAAGCGATGCGCGGACAGGAGATTCCACAGCGAGAGCGGAAAAACGCGGCGATGGGACGGAGGCGAAGTCCCAGAAACTTCTGACTGCCAGGTCACGCCGTAGAGCGGTTTGCCTCTGTGCAGCATCTGTTGGACGCGATAAATCTTTCGCGAGCTCAGATTTTTTATATATATATCGGAAAGCCTGTAATGTACGTCAGCCGGGCAGAGAGCGGCCAGCGAGCGTGTCTGATCGCATCCCTCCATGGAAAGCGGAAATATCCGGCCCCGATGTCGCAATTCAAATTCTCTGAGACTCGGCTTCGAATCCAAGCTCAGCTTCAGTTCCAGCAAGAGACAATGACATATACTGTGGGGAAACTGACTCGTGTGATATAGAAAGGAGCTGATGTAGGTTTATATGGCTCGATGTATGAGAATTTCTCTCCATAGCTGTTCTATCGGGATAGCCGTGTCGTGTTCTTTCTCTCTCCTCTGCGACGTCTTACCTCCCATGAAACGGGAAAAACAGGAGTAACGCGAGGTGAAACGCCTTGAAGGAGAGAGAAGGGAACACTCGACACGGCTATCTCGAAAGAACAGCTATGGAGAGCAATTCTCGTAGAATTGATCGTTACCTATATATATCTGGTAGTTCACCATGATTAGTTCGAGTGAGCCCGGGTCTGCTGATGAGGCAGTCAATATGAACACCAGGCCAGAGTTTCCCTGTTTGGAACCGATGCTGTGAGTAAGATGCACTCCCAGAAGGCTGTGTGGCCAACGGGTTGTGTAGCAACAAACGTTAAATTGTTTAATGTGGACGTACAAATATGGCAACGAGGCGTTATTTATTTTGTGGGGAAATGGCCTGCTTAGAAAGTTGGAAAGTAAAAATAAAAAGTTGTATTTGTTTGAAACCTATTGCCAAGATGCACACAGCTGAGGTGCAGTCTCTCATTTGCAATCGGATGATGCATAGCAGCACATGAGCTATTGCGTACATACATTACAACGTTAATTGTGCTGTAGATTTATGTACTTATACGCCGGTAACCTTTATTCCCAGAAACTCAAATGCTTTTTTTGCACAAGGTCAACAATGTTATTATAATGCATTAACAGACTGCTCGCTTCAATTTGCTATTTAATGGCCGTCATCAATTATCGACCTCAAGACAAACGTGCGCGGCAAAGGGGACGGTAATTAATGGTAGATTTATCTTAATTTGCGTACACACGTGCATATTTATTGGGTTGTTCGACCCGATACACTATTGCACGTGCACGCAAATATATCAAAGTCAATTCAAAGTCAAACACCCACCACTCACACCGCACAGGACGACCGCTGTTGAACTCTCAGTAACCCGTTTGGGCCAGGTGGTACTGAAATTGAGTAGCGGTTAGTCTGCACGTTTAACCAACGGAGACACCTCATGCAAAACAAGACATTAACTAATCGTTAGTTATGATTGTTTCACACGGCACCAGGTAGGAGCAAGGTGCTACAAGCTGAAACAGTTAGCCAGAGGTACGAGAGTCATGTAGCCAATGCTGTGTTTACATATGTCTCCATACATGAGCGTATATGTCGTCTAAAGCAGTGGTTCTTCACCTTTACTGCAGGCTGCAGTTGGGTTCTCAAAAACTGGTTCTCAAAATATGGTCTCGCACCCCTTATTAATAAAATACATGTAAAATACAATAGATATATAATAGAGTAAATACAAAAATCTGGCATGTCTCGCACACCCAGCACCCCAGGTTAAGAACCACTGGTCTAAAGCAATCATATGTATGATTCTTAATATACTTTTTACGTTCAACATGAAGAGCTCTCATGCACTTCCCCCATTTGGTATAAAATGTATGCAAATTCCTGTGCCAAAATATAACATACTAAAACATGTATTTGAATATTAGTAGGCAAATATCAGCTTGAGTGCAGCGGCTAAGAAACAAAGCCTAAAACTTTGAGTTTTAGGCTGAATTGA
>JAZEWU010000012.1:4647515-4665935 GCA_036362915.1 Geotria australis
TCAATGAAAATGCAAGGGGCTGTGTAAGAAAATGGGAAACTGTAATTTAACCATCGCGCTTCGAAGAATCGCAAAGAAGAAGAACGTGTTAGCACATCGTCAGAATTATGTAATGCCTAATTAATATTTCTTATCCGTTACTCACGCTCCAAACAAATGCATGCATAAGGACACCCACAGAAAAAGCCGGGGTGCTGGGAAGTGTGGGTGAAACTAAGGAAATGTACTGTAGCGGTGTCATTTATTTTTATTCTACGCTGGAGATTATTTTGCGCAGAGCTTTGACAGGCAGCCATCGTACACGCCGTGTTTCGCGGGTATCGCATCGCCCACATCACAAGCATCGCGGCCCCCCGCTCGCTCCCCGCCTGCCAGCTCTCGATCCTCGGCGCCGGATCCAGAACCGGAACTCCTCGCTCGCTCGCTGACAGCACGTACGGGATGAGTCCCCAGCAGTGCACACAGCACAGAGTATCGGTCGGTACGCGCAGCACCGACCGATACTCTGCCGCGAGCACGAATTGAACTCGGGTCACCGGGTTCGTGGCCACGGTCCCGCTAACCGCAACGCCGCCCAGCACACGCTCGTTCGTTCGTTCGTTGCACAAACACGTGGCGCGCACGCAGGCACGCACTCACGCCATCACTCACGGCTCCCAGGGGAATCGATTCAATCAACATCGCCACGGTTATGTTTATGACACGAAGCAATTTGGGTTGCGCGCATTCTAAGTGCGGGTTTATGTAATGCCGGCTGCTCGGGACTGTGGCCCAGCAGAGCGCGGTGGCATTTTCCCTCCTCCCTGGGGAAGATGCCAGGGAATGTGACGAGCGGCTGCTCAGCCAGGCACGTGGGGGGGGGGGTTGGCAGGGAAGGCGGCAGCAGGCGGGGAGCTGCAAACTGCCGACACACACCATCTCACCTTATTTTGAGAATGCAGCTGCGCTTGAGCGAGTGTTGTGAGTAGGAAGGGCTTGGTGGAGGCGCCAATGCGTTCGGGTCTAGGGAGGTCACGCCCAGGGTCACTGTGCACGCACAATACGAAAGCAATAGTATGTCGTGTTTGTGATATTAAATCAATATGTGATGATTATTTAAAAAAAAAAAAAGTGCGGCACGGTGGCGCCGTGAGTAGCGCTGCCGTCTCAGAGCAAGAAGGTCCCGGCTTCGAATCCCGGAGTTTGCATGTTCTCCCCGTTTCCGCGTGGGTTTTTGCCGAGCATTTCGGTTTCCTCCCACAGTCCAAAGACATGCGGCTGCACATGTTAATTGGCCTGCAGACTAAATTGCCCCGGTGCCATTCTGGGTACAGCCCTGCCTTGCGTCCTGTGTTTACCGGGATAGCCTTCGGCTCACCGTGATCCTGTAGAGGATTAAGCGGTTTCTGACAATGGATGGATGATTATAAAACATATATATGAACATGTCATCACCATACAAACAGGTCATCATCAGCCGTCTTCAGAATGGCATTGGGCAATCCAGCAGCATTGCTTCAACAAGTCTCGCTTTGGTCATGAAAGTCAAAGCCAGCCCAGTGTTCACTTGTTCATAGTTTCTATTGAAACACATTGGTTCGGAGTGCCAATTGGCGGACAAGTATGTTGTGTGCAGAAAGACAGAAACATGGTTAGTGCTTTATTTTATATATTTTTAAAATGCTAAACAACCGCCCTTTGGGAGATGTTGTGCTTGTATAATATATTGGGTGGAAGGGTCGCACAGTGGTAAGTGAACCTGGGTGCATAAGTTCAATTCCCAGCCGTGGGTAACATTGCATCAGTAAACATTGGATTTTGAATGTCATAACCGTGAAACCTCACCATGCGTGACATGCAAATTATGGCTCTATCATGTCATGTGCAGCGGTGAGTTCACTGTGATGTGACCTCAGGGTTGTATTTCTGTTTAGCTAAACTTGGTGATAAGTGGTTAGCCCTCCCCCACCATTCAGCAACCAGCCCGGACCAGCGCGGTGAAGTATGGTCAAACAAGCCCTATACGTGACAGGAGAATGGGGAGGTCTTCATCCAGCGTCTCAATACGTCTGGTCATGGACGAGACACCGATGTGGAAGTGCGCGGAAACCCCTGAGAGGGGGGAGTTAGAGAGGCAGTCAGCTGGCGCCAACCATCCAGACACCGCCTCCTTAATATTATGATGTTATCGGCCGATTAATTAAGGAGTGGTTGTTTTAGCTATCGGAGGAAACCAGAGAACCCGGAGGAAACCCACGCAGAACAAGGAGAGTACACGCAAACTTCACCCGAGGCGGAAATCGAACTGCCTCGGGCAGGACTTTATTTCTGCGATGCGGAGATGTTACCACTGCACCACCCTTTGTCTAAGCGAGTCAAACCGTGGCCCACACAGTAACGCCACTGCCACCATTCTCTGGCAGCTTTTCAGATATTCCCCGTGTGACCTCTTCTCAAGCCGGCCACTGACTCACTCGCCAACCTCGCCATGAACATATTTAACGTTGCTCGTCAGCCCGGCGCCGCGCGTTAGCAAAAGACGCACGTGTACGGAATTTGTTTCAGCTCCGTGCAGCTTCCGCACATTTCTACGGGCCCTGGGAGCAGGGGGTCCCAATGCGACTGTTTTTTGGGCAGGATGGGGAGAAACTCGATCGCTCGCTGAAAGATACGGCGCAGCATCGCAGTGCTCAGCACTCATTCAACGGCCCAAACACTTTAATCCGCGTCGTTTTGTCCTTTAAGGCGTTTTTGCTCCGTTTTCCCCACCTCCAAAGCGAGTATTCTGTTCGCCCCGCGTTGTCACTGCAGCATACGGTGCTGGCACCGTCGCTCGTGACGCGCTGGGAATAGCGTTTAGCAAATGTGTAAATCATTTAACGTTCAACTAAGTTAACGGTCCCCACGGCAGCGCGCAACTTTCGGGGCCTTGACACGCGCTTCGTACGTATTTATTTCCTAATTTTAATCTTCTTTCCATTGAGTGTTTTTGGATGCGCGCCCGTTCGCTGCTTTGGGAGTGGAAAATATCATAATTGCAGGGGAGAGCTTTGTGAGCTGTTGATGGATGGTAATTGTAGTGGTGCAGTCTGCTCTAGATGTGAGTGCTTGTGTTGTCGGGGCATATGTCTCTTGAGCATCTCTGCTTTTCAAAAAGCTCGATTTTTCTCACGTATGATTTAACGCACATATAGTGAAGGGAACAGATTCCTTGAAACGTATGAATCGATGCATAGTTAATTTGAACAACGGTGAATTTTGGAATATTTAGATCTGATCTTTAAAAAAAAAAAAATCCGCACACGCAAAGTTTGTGTGGCCTTCCCCATCGGCTACTTTTGTTTCTAAACATTTTCACGTTTTAATCCGTAGCAGACAGCGGAGAGGATGATGGAATTAGTTGTTTAAACAAGGCTCCTGATAAATAAATAAATAGTGGAGCTGGGGGGGGGAAGAGTCAGGGTGACTGGTGCCCGGGTCAGCGCCACCAATGTGACCTCACCTGTCAGGAGCTCGCCAAACCCAGGCTCTCCTCCAAAGCCCTACGCTCTACCAGGGTGGAATTGTGCGTAAAAGGACACCCCGTCTCTGCCGGTGATCCAGAAATAACGTAAATCGTGAGAGAATTCCTCTCCCACGTGAATTCTGCGAGTCGCACCCTTCACTTAACCCGCCAACCCCCCACCACACAAACGCCGCCACACAGACTCTCCTCTCTCCCAGCAACGATCTTTCCTGGACGCTATCTTCTCTGCCCGACACCCGACTTGTCATGGGGGTGGGGTTTTGTAACCTGCGTTATCCATCCATCCATCACCCATTGTCAGAAACCGCTTAATCCTGTACAGGGTCGCGGTGGCCCCGGCGCCAATCCCGGCAGACACAGGGTGCAGCGCAGGGCTAGACGCCAGTCCACCACAGGGCACCGGTTGCAATTTAGTCCGCAGGCAAATTAACCCATGCAGCAGCATGTGCTTGGACTGTGGGAGGAGACCGGAGTGCCCGGCGAAAACCAACGCGGACACGGGGAGAACATGCGAACTCCACACAGAAAGGCATCCTGCGTCGGAATTATAGCATTATTTTCTTGTTGACTCGTTTTTGATCAGCAGCCCGATCGGCAGGCGGCGAGGACAATTGCCCTCGCGTGCGTAGCCTCTGACCAGGTAGCATGGCAGCGACCCCACTGAATCCGCACCGCCTAATTCCGTCGAACCCATGAGAAACACTCGGACGTCTTAATGGGCTGGTAATGCCGGGGAAAGCTTAGCAGGCCTGGGTATGCGACGTCAGCAGGTCTCCTTTTCCAAATAAGTGACCTTGAGTGGCTGTGGATTTATGAGCGCCGTTTGCTCTGCACTGCGGGCTACGGGCCGCCCTGAGAAGGGAAGAAGGCGGCCTCTGTCTGAGCGGTCCAAGAGGCAACGCATTCTAGTGTCTTTGTGATTTCGAGTGGAACTATCCCTCCGTGCCCTCCGGTGTCGCCTCGCTCCAAAACGCCCGGTCCTGACTCAACCGACCCGACAAACCTTACAGGAATTATTAGAAGCCTGCCTTTGTAATTCGTTGACGTTCCGTTCCGTCTCTCCGCGTGACCCCCTCTCTGCCAGCGCCACCTCCTAGCCTCTTCACCCGCGAGAACACCCGCCCTGGCTTTCGCACTGTCAGTGACGCCTGTTGTCGCTTGTGCCTGGGAGCGTTAGTTAGCCAGCTGCTTGCCGTGCATTTCTACATACATAACCCCTTTTGGACCTTGTCTGGCGCGGAGCCAAGCTCAGCAAACATATTTCTAATTAACGGACAAAGCCCTTGTTTATGCCTTATTTCCTCGCTGAGAGATGGAGCACAGATAAAATACTGTCGCCCACTTGCTGGCACTATGTTGGGAGCCTAAACGTATTTTTCTTTCCTCTGGGTCTTCACGCTGGCCGGCTGAATGACACGCTTGTGAGCGCGGCACCAGTCGAGACAAAAAAAAAAATCTGTGCTCATTAAGGTTTCCGACGCTGTTACCATTCCTCAAGATTCAAGTCAAGGGAAGATGACCGGGTGGCTCAGAGGTCAAAGCACTCAGCCAGCACTGCTGCGACCCTGGGTTCGAATCTGGGTTTCAGCAAGCCATGCTTAAACCGGGCTCTCAAGTCCACGAGCCCTTACTGTCAAGCCGTTCACCAATAAGGTGCACACACACACACAAAAAACCTGCATTATATAATACGATTCATGGCTAAAGTCCAACTGTGAGAATTGTAATATGTTTGTGATTGTCATGTGACTAACCCCAGTCTCGGAGCAGGGTGTATGGAAATCGTGACCCCTGCTGTGCAAATGATAAAAAAAATAACGGCCACAGCTTTGAGCGTTTTTCGGAAGAAGTTCCACAAACAAGAATGCGCGGCCCTTTTTAGACACACAAGGTCATATTGCTCCGCGTGATTTCCAAATGGATTTGCTCGCCACATAAAACGACGCCGACAGTGCCCCCGGGGAAAAAAGTTTGTGGGAAACAAATGCTCGGTTCGATTGCAACGTAACGCAGAGTTCCCTATAGCGGGGTGTGTTCGAGAGTTCACCAGCTCGTGTGTCAATAGAAAAGGTCACTTTAAGGGATTATTAAAGTGGTTCTATGAGAGCCATACTGGTTCAAGAATCCCAAATGGGTACACATCGCACGGGCTAACGCCAAGAGCACAGATGGAATACAAAAGATAAAACGTAACATAAACATGTTTTCGGACGTGTATGACTTAATTTTGCACCTTTCAAAAATGAAAGTGATTAACACCTAATGCTTCCCAACATAGAGCAGTGTATATTTCTGAAATATTCAAAGTGCATTCCTAGTTGGCTCAGGCCTATGTAAGCCGTCTCGGCTTGGCACACTCCTAAACATAACTTGATCACGTTCGTGTGGAAGGGGTTTTGTTGCCCAAAAATGTCAAAACGTAAGCCATGAAAATCCTTAGCTGCTCGTCTGAACAAGGTCTTTTGGATAGTGAAGGGAAGTCAATTTAACGTGGTTTGAATTTTTTTAAAATATCCTATTGCTTATGATGGGGATTCATTTTATTCATATCGTGTAGTTGTGTATGTGAAAGCGTAACCGTGTTGGTATCTGTAGATATGTTCTGTGTGAATGAGTATTCAGTATGCGTATCCAGTATGTATATATATTTATCAATGAAAACTTCCCCTACTTTTAATTTTACGGTTCGTATAAATCTCATCAATCTGTTGGGTGGCAGCGGCGGTGCAGCGATGACCCGAATTTGATTCGCAGTCACAGCTAACACAAGTTATATCAGAACCGGATTCGGGGCATCCAAATCACCAACCCACACTAACCAATGTGTTGAAGTATATTCAAACAGCCCCCATGAGTGACACGGTTTGCGGAAGCCTGAAATCAGTAGCGGATTGACAAAGGGCTGTACATGTTCTATTTGCACTATATATCTTGTGGTTCTCTTAATCCCCAACTTTCAGAGTTTCGTCATGAACTAGAAAAACGTTGCTTTTGGACAACAACAGAGCATTTTTTTTTAACAATCACAATAATATACAGTGCATTATCAATCCCCTAATAGGCATAAGCTTTCTTACACCATGCCATTAGTAGGGGTTGTTTGACCATACTTCACCACTTTGATCCGTGGCATTTAATGAAGTTAGCCATAGCCTGAAATAAAATTCAGCTAGTTGGGTTCAGAGTGCGGGGCACTAATCACTGAACATGGCTAGAGTGTTTCACATTTGTATGTCACACGTGGTGAGGTTGAATGGCGAGAACATTTAAAATCCAAGGTCATATTCCCGTTTTTCCATCCATCCATCCATTGTCAGAAACCGCTTAATCCTGTACAGGGTCGCGGTCAGTCGGAGCCTATCCTGGCAGACACAGGGCGCAAAGCAGGGCTATACCCCGTAACGGGACGCCAGTCCATCACAGGCATTCCCGTTTTTATTGTCATCGATTCGCATGTTTGTTGTGTCAATGCAAGAGTCCCGTAAAGTGCGGAGGACTGGTGTTGTGCTGTGCTGCCCCTAATCCACAGGCGCCCGGCACAGGCCGCACAAGCAGCTGCCAGGACAGCGCACCGCCGCTCACCTCTAATGCACGCTGACGGCCCAAGCATCGCTTTTCTTGCCTTTTCACTGCCCCCCGCCGCCCCCCAGAGCTTAGCGTTAATGCATGTCTACAGACCGCAAGAAGGCAAAACAAGTAAAAAAAACTAAAACAATGAAAATCGGTTTGGGATTTTTTTTCTCTCTCTCGCTAAAGCACACACAAAGCCAGCTCTATTGTCTTAATGGGTTTGTTTTCGTTCCAATCTAATGCTAAATACCTAATGTGGGGGCATAGCCGGACGGGGCTTTGCAAGGACTCAAATGGCCTCTCGTGACCGGGGAGTGCCGGTGCTAATCCATCACTCCGTCGCACTCGCTCATTCTTACTAATCAGAGCCCAGGTGCTGCTATCTTCCCATGGTAGTTCTTCTTGGCAAAGCGTTTTCATCGGGGGGCATAATAATTTATAATTTTTTAAAGTATATATGTATATTATTTTGCACACATCCTGATGGGCCCAAGGATGTACGACTGTAAATGAACACATAGCTTCGAGTGTGCAATGCATGCAAAGCAGAAAACGTTAAAGGGGATTAGAAATCAGAGACCCAGACTGTGATGACAGCCTTCTTAGTGAAGAGGCGATTATGCTGCCACATGTCGCACCCTGTCTCCTCTCCAGCCGTCAAGTCAAAACAGGCCACATGACGCACGGCTTCGACGTGTACAATGGCTCTCCAAGAAAACTGTGTAGATGTTTAAAGCCTTCACTGAAACTCAATGATGTCTCATCATGATGCCCAATGTGTAAAACATCCATTCATCCATCCATTTTCAGAAACCGCTTAATCCTGCACAGGGTCGCGTTGAGCCGGAACCTATACCGGCAGACACAGGGCACAAGGCAGGGGAACACCGAGGGTGGGGTGCCAGTCCATGGCAGGGCACCTGGGGCAATTTTCTCAGCAGGCCAATTATCCTTGCAGCATGTCTTTGGACGGTGGGAGTAAACCGGAGTACCCGGCAAAAACCCACGCGGACACGGGAAGAACATGCAAACTCCACACAGAAAGGCCCCCGAGTCGGAATTCGAACCCGGGACCTTGTTGCTGTGAGGCGGCAGCGCTACCCACTACGCCACCGTGCCGCCCACCCGAAAACACATTGGGAAATAAATTCATGAGCGTTTGAATTCACGTGAGAGGAAACCAAAGCCCGTGGAGAAAACACACCACGCATATCACAACATTCAGCGCCTCCGTCTCCCGTCCACCTCCGAGCCCCACACCTAACACACGTGGTACACACCTGGGACCACCTTGCAATCTCCAAACCAAGTAGCAACCAGGCTCAACCAGCGGTTAGCCTTGTGAGCTTCGACACAAGCACGCACATTCAGGTCGATTCGGTCACAAGCAACTGCCGCAGATGATTATCACCTGTGTCTGCCGTGATAGGCTCCCGCTCACCGCGAGACCCTGTACAGGATTAAGCGGTTTCTGACAATGAACGAACGGATACCAGCGTTAGCCGCGAGTAAACACGGAGAGAGCAACACGAGGGAGCAACGCGCAGGCACAACACAACAACGTCGCCTCTCTCAAACACAATATGAACTCGCGCCTACAATGCGTCCCATTGAGGTGTGTTTGCCCACATGAATGGTACAAGCGGCCCTATTGCTCCGAGGCCACGGCAGGCCCCGGCATGGGCTACGCCACTCCGTGTTTACCGAGCGTGCCGCAGATTAGCTACGGCGACAGACGCTACGGGGATGGAGTTAGAAAAAAAAGGAAATGCCCGGGTGGTGGCGCGCTGTTGGTTTTAGGATTTAAGCGCCATTGCCTCCGCTTTGTTTTTCTAACACTCTTTTTTTTTTAAAAACTCCCATTCTACGCACAACCCTACCCCGAAAATGAAAAAAACCCCACCACCACCACGCCTGGCCATCGCCACCTCCTTATTCGCCCCGGCCACTTTTTCGTGCTGCAATTAAAGCACCCGTCCAAGCTTAGTGGAGCTCAACTGCTTTGTTTGCAGAGTTTTCAGTGACGCTCGCTCGTGCATATAGTCAGTCGGTCTTCTGAGGCTGCTTCCCTTCCTCTGCATGACTGCCTCTCTATTCCACCCGTCTCTCTCGCCCCTTTTGTGTAAAAACAAAACAATTTTTTTTTAAGTTAAAGTAAGGGAGGCGAAGGAGGAAAAAACAGGCTAATGCATTTTTCTTTCAGGCGTATGACATTCGTTACCTAGAGCGCCAGAACAAAAGTGAAAAGTGCAGATCGGGGAAACTGGGTTTTTTTTTCCGTGTCATTAAGCAAAAATGACCAAAATTGGATTTTCAGCTCTCTGCTTGGCGCTCCGTGTCTTCAGTAATGCCGCATGCTGCGTGTAGCGGCACATAGCGTCTGCATTACCGAGCTTGTGTCTGTTGCAGGGGTAGTTCTGTCGGAGCGTAATTAGAAGCCCTCACAGACGGATGACTTAAGATAGTGCCTCACATTTCAGCCAAACTTAAACGAGTGCCTGCATGCAACTCCCCCCACGCCCCCGATGGCCTTTTACCCACTTAAAAAATGCTTCAAAAGCAGAATCGTTCGTTAGCTGTGAAAAAAACGCATAACGGTCTCATCCGTAGGCATTAAAATCAAACGACGAAAACCACTACATCAGCATCCAAACATTGTTTTTGTCTCGGTTAAATTTCTCATGCATGCATTAGTTGTTAACAGTGAAACCGGTGTACCCAGCGAATCCCCACGCGGGAGAACAGACAAACGCCACACAGAAATACACCCGAGCTGGGAATCAAACGAGGGAACTTATTGCTGTGAGGCGACACCGCTACTCACTGCGCCACCATCCACCACACTCATCATCATCATCATTGTCAGGAACCGCGTTAATCCTGTACAGGGTTGCGGTGAGCGGGAGCCTATCCCGGCAGAAACAGGGCGCAAGGACATGATGACTTAGTGGGTTTAAAGTAAAGATTGGAAGCATTGGGAACGGGTTGAGGGTTGGTTGAGTTTGTTAAAGAGAAAAAAAAACTCAGTCTGCAGAGACACATTGTTACCAGACTGCAGTGGAGGCACAATGGCTGTGGACTCAGGCTTGGGCTTGTGTGCGTCAAAAGGAGACTAATTGACCTATTCTCTGTCTGTCAGGCCCCATTCAGCGCCTGGCTACTGATTGATAAACTGGTGCGTGAGAAAGGAGATGCTGCCTGCTTCATAGTTTTGGGCCATGGTGCCGCAATGTGAATTGCTCGGGGAAAGGACGAGGCATAGGAAGGGAGAGAGAATAAAAATTCCGATTAATGAAAAAGGTGCACGGACTTCATTGTCTGCAGTTATGCTAATTGCTTCATTTAGCTGATTTTGTTTTACTTGTTGACCCTTTGCTGGCCTATATTTGACCTTTTGGAGAAGTGTCATAGGCTTTTGTATCACCGTACGACCACATGAATATTGGGGCACAACAATTAGCCTTTATACTGATGTAGGTTTTCACGGCTCGATTCATGATGGTTGCTCTCTGCTGTAACACATTTGTGCCGCTGTCTACTCTTGATGCCTTAGGATGGCGGGCCAAACAGAAAAGCTCTTTGTTTTTACTTAAAAATAATTACGACCACCACAACTTCTCCACTATGGTTATAATTTATGACTTTGTTTATACATACCTTCGCAGGATTACGCTTACGACAAATGGAAATAAAAAAAAACCGTGACCAAATCCTGCGCAAAGCTTAGCGATGCTTAACGTAATTAAAACTGATTTCCATTACATACAAATGATGAGCAACAATGACCACAGCGTGCAAGGAATGCTCGCGCTTTCTCTAAAAAAAACACGTTCAGCTGGCAAACTGTCCTTTGCCCTAGCAGGCGTACAAAAAAAACGGACAACCAAACTGTACCATTGGCAAGTTTTGCGAAGCAAAAAAAAGAGAAAAAAAAATGCTTACACGATTTAATGAAGTAGATTCTGTGCAGTCATGCATTGTGCTTGTTTAGCCACGAAACAAAACTCATGATGTCGCATTATCTCTGAGGGCTGCTTTATAGCAAACAATCTAGCATTTTGTTGATTTCTCAGAGTTTGTTTAAACATCTAATGAAGATGTTTGTAAAACAGTTTAAAAATAATCCTGTAGCTATACGTATATATTCATATTTTGCAGGATGGTTTTGTACTGCAGGACGGTTCGTGATTGTGACTGCTGACTCAGCCCATCATCCTTGTGGGATGTATAAAATTGGTACCATTTTTTGGGGAAGGTTGCCTATCAGTGGAATTGCTCCTACCACAGGAATGTGGAATTTCCACAACTGGCTCAGGGCTATAAACGGGAAATCAGGACTGCCTCAGTGCTCTTTTTTGCTGAGGAAATACATTTAAGACAGTTTTGCTCATAATCTGCAACATTCTTCAAACATATTTATGCTCTAATACAATCAGTTTAGGGAAACAAATATGCATTCAGAGCAGAAACACGCATTTCCTTGAGAAGTAAAAAAATACATTATGTTAACAAATTCAAGTGACCGAAAACAACGTGCAACTTCTAAACTTTCAAAATTATCTGTCTCACGAGAAATATAAGTCCAAGTTTATAAACATTTCCAAAATATGGAAGATAAAAATAAAGTTGGAGAAAACGTGCTTACTTGCAAAATGTTGATCCGATGACCTCCCATCGGCTTCATTATCAAGTAAATACATGAATACATTTTCATTATAATCAAGATGAGCCAAAAAACAAAACGCATTTTTCAGAAATTGACTTGTCATTTTATTTTACTGCTGTTTATTTTGCACAAATTGAAAATTCAGCAAATTTCTGTTGCGATAAGAAAACAACTTGTTTGAAATGTTGCATTTTCTCCTAATTTATTCTCACGCATCTTCATTTTATTTATTCTAGTAGTTTTGTTGTTTACGCTCCATCTCTTACAACAAGGCCTTGTTCAGATCAGCGTAAGTCTCTAGCACACATCGATCACAGCATGGCCCAATCAGCTATAACAATGCAGATTCAGAAAATGTTCACCATCAATGTCTAAATAATGGGACCGCAATTTAGCGATTTTTTGTTTTAGTAACTACTAGGGTTACTGCGACATTGGTATAGCCTCTCCTTGTGCCCTGTATCTGACTCACCGCGAAAATGGATGGATGGAGAATTTATTTCCAAAGCTGTTCTTTCGGGATAGCCGTGCCTCCAACATGGGATGCCTCGAGTCGTGAAAACCTATATCAATACATTGATATTATCATCATTATAAGTACCCGCTTAATTACCCGCTTAATCCTGCATTAGGTCGCGGTGAGCCGGAGCCTATCCCGGCAGACACAGCACGCAAAGGCAGGGCTATACCCAGGATGGGTGTCCAAGCCATCGCAAGGCACCGGGGGGAATTAACCTAGCAGGTCAATTAACCTAGGGATCGTGTCTTTGGACTGTGGGAGGAAACCAGAATACCCGGCGAAAACCCACGTGGACACGGGGAAAAAATACAAACGCCACAAAGAAAAGCACCCTTGCCAGGAATCCAATCTGGGCAGGACCTTCTTAGCTGTGAGGCGGGAATGTGTCTTGCTCTGGCTGGGTGGGGAATTTGTGGTTGTTCTAAATTGTATTATTATTATTAATGATACCCGCTACACCACCGTGCCGCCCCATTGATATGATACGATGCCAGATTTCATGGTGACAATCATTTGCTATATCTAATTCCCATACGTTTATAATTGAATTTCGCATTTTTGTTGCATTGTTTTTGTGCTTTGCTGTAAGTCCAGTACAAGGATTACTTAAACATTCAACTGCGGCTTACTCAACGTAAGCCTGCTAAGAGTCTTCTGGTCATTGCGAATGTATAATCTGTAATGCTTGCAATGCATATGCTTGTCAGTTACACACATATTAATTAAATTAACGTCTACCATAGTGTGGGATTATTTTAAGTTGTCATGTAGGAGAAAACAAGCATGTTTAATGGGTGATAACCTATTTATTTTAAATGAGAATTATTATCATCATTAATGTTATTTCGCAAAGATTTTTAGGAAGTAAGATATTTTTACGTATAACATCACCAACAAAATTCACGATAAACAACAGACAATATGATTATTCCATCCATCCATTGTCAGAAAACGCCTAATCCTGTACAGGGTCACGGTGAGCCGGAGCCTTTCCTGGCAGACACAGGGTGCAAGGCAGGGTTATACCCAGGATAGGACGCCAGTCCATCACAGGGCACTGGGGGAAATTAAGGACATTAAATCGCACTCTCTAGATGGGCTCTCTATAAAGCCCTCTAGTGGAGTCCCTGCCGTCTGCAGTGGCATGAGTGATCCATTGCAGGGCTGCACTTTTACCTATATTTCTGAGACACACATCCTAAGTGTGAGTGGCATACATGGACCAGCAGCATACACGCATTTTTAAATCACCCATGGAGCCATTTGTTTTTTCTATCAGTCTGATAAAGCGCTGGCCGCATATTAGTTTGTTTCTATCGTACACGTCTGCGTGGGGTTAGACTTTAGACCTCATTATTTACTTGGTAGCAAAACCACGATAACAATTTCCCAACACTCATGTTTTTTCCATTACATTTTGATAATACTATTTGCCGTCAGTGCAAAAGGCCTCTGTCAGTTGTCGTCAGCCGTGGCCTCGTTTTGCACCGCGAGCGAGGAAGGCACGCACCACCTACGAATGAATGAATGAATGCAGAGCTAGCACTGGTTTTACATTTAGTAAAGTTAAGGCATGCAAAGACAAAGTTCCCCCGTATAGCCATTAAAATAATGTTGGGCCAAGTGCTGTGAGAGGACGGGTGGCTAGTTCGACGCTCAGACACCTTTGTCTCAATATTTCTGATGTTTGCACACTGCACATTGAAACCAGGTACTCATTCAAGGCTGAGTCGACCCAGGATAGTTGCACCAGGGGCCATGTGAAGTGTTTACGGCTCATTGACAAATCACGGGAAAAACCCACCACCTGTGCTCCCCACTATTACATCATTCATTCATTGTCAGAAACCACTGAATCCTGTACAGGCTCGCGGTGAGCTGGAGCCTATCCCGGCAGAAACAGGGCGCACGGCAAGGCTATGCCCAGGATGGGACGCGGCCGCGTTTGTCTCCCCAGTGCTGATGATGTTTACATAGATGCACACACACCATACGTAAACACGCTCACACCGTCACATGTACAAACACACCATGACATACACAAACACCCCGTGACATGCATAAACTTACTCACACATCCCCAAACGCGCACTGCTGTGTAGCGTTAAAAATAACCGTCTCTCGCGGTGACAAGTGATGCACGGCTGTTAGTGTTTGCACATTTGGCGAAAATAAACAAATTTTAAACAATTCATCGTGGTGCAATCCGCAAACTCGTTCCTGCCTACATTTGGAAATCTCAGTTTGTGTAACGGTTATTTCATTATTTAACATTAATTTTTTTTGGCCTCCGTATCTCTGCTGCGTTCGGTCTCATTTCCCCCCGTTAATTAGGAGACGTCTGCTGGCCTTGGAAAACATCTAGTCGGACGACCGGGCTTTAATTTTCACGTTGAGAGGCACTTATATATTTTAGCGCCTTGCGACACGATTACAACGACGCCGCGTGGGTTTGCACAGCGCGTGAATTGCTGCGGCTAATGCAGGCTACTTGTCTGCCGTGGTCGCTGCGTTGCTTAGCGGAGCAGCCTTTCACCCAAGGGTCACAAAGCGCTGCACAAGGGCCGCGAAGAGAACGGCATGTCAACAACGAAAGAATTAAACAACCAATAAAAACCAAAACAACAAAAAATAAATGATTGAGGCTGCTTCGCATATACTGAAAGGTCGTGAAACTGGCAATTTTATACGGGGTGCTACATAAGTCGCTTTACGGAGAATAATTATTTGATGCATCAAGCGTTTGAGACGTTGATTAATCGCAACGAAATGTGCTGCGCTATATTTTGTTCAGTGGAACAAAGATGCAACATCCGAATTGAATACGATGGAGCACACCTTGAACAATTCCTGCAATAACTACTAAATATTACTCCTCGTAAAGTGGTGTAATTATTCTCCGTAAAGCGACGTATGCCACACCCCCTATATGTTAGCTATTATTAGCTGAGCATTACGTATTCAATCAGTGTTTCAATGGTAAATCGGGCGCTCAGAGTGTATTATTTTTCACAATAACTGGGGTGTGTGAAGAATGTATTAATACGAATAATGCCCTTTAATTATCCGGTGGGGTTGTAGCACAGTGGGTTGCATGCCGTGCTACGAGCCTGGCAACCTGAGTTTAATTCCCAGCCATGGGTATCATCAGTGGCTGGCGATGTCTAAACTGATCTCGGGACGCCACCTTCACCAACCTGCACTGACCAGTACGGTGAAGTATAGACGTATAGTCAAACAACTCCTACGACTGACACGGCAGGTGGAAGCCCTCATCCAGCAGTGGATTGAAAAGAGGCTGGTTATGATAATTGTTATTAGAATTTAACTTATCCAGGAAAGTTCCACTGAGTATTCAGACTCTACTCCAAGCGAGTCCTGCATTGGGATGTTCGGCAATTTTCATCAGTGTGCATTACGCACGAGAGACGAAATCGGAGAGCCTGGATAAAAGCAACACACATGTTAAGGATTAACAGTGAGTACTCCGTACAGCTAAATACAACCCATTTCTGTACTGCCATCTCCTGGCCACCCGGCAGTCGATTGGCCTACAGCACATGGTACTACCTGACAGCCACTGATTCAAGTACTGCCCAGACTCAAACCTGCTCAGCTTTGGAGATGTGACGTGTTCAAGTGCATCTACGGAGATTTGTTCGGCAGGCAATATGGAGATATTACAAATCCAAAGGTCAGCCAACTAAACCTAGCCCAGTAGCACCTTAACAACTGATACGGTTAACTGATCTAACAGCCGCTGATGTGCAAACAGTAGCCGTCCTGTGGGTGGGTCTTATCATCGCCAGTTCCATCCAGGCTTCACCATGAGCCCATGCCGTCGGTCAAACGCTTCCAACCGTTATGAACACTGAGCCAATGTTTTTTCTTGAGCACAGTGACACCGTGACTTCACTTTCTGCAAATAAAATTCACCGAATGCCGCTTGTCGCCTATAGCTGGCTGCTACGAGGAAAGTTAAATCCCCGGTGATCTTAACTGTGATAAATACCTATTTAAGTCAGTATTCTCCTTTGTGTAAATCTATCAGTGACCTACCAGGGATAGCAGTGTGTTTATTAGTTGTGTAATGAGCAAGCTTAGAGAAATATGCTTGTGTAAATGACATGGACGATAATATAAAATGGTAGCTCACAAATGAAAAGAAAACCTATAAGCCACGATTTAAAACACACCTGTATTGACACAAGTACATTGTCGGCTCTCTATTCTGTTACTTCAATTGTGAATGCAACGTTCTAACATTCCAAACGGTACTGTGCATTCAAGTGCACAATGCCGGTTGGAATGAGAGTCAAATGACGCCTCTGGCAGCTCCAATCCAACTTGACTTGAGCGTCATATTCACACCGATTTTTAGAACCTGGCAGCCAAACTCTCCAACGCAACAGGGCTCTCCGATGCATTTTCTGCTTGTACCGCATTTTGTGCCGAACGGTGTCCGACGTTTTACAGCACGTGTTGTTATAGCTTGTTCAGGAACTGAATGGAGCTGTTCGCGGTCTTCCCCCGACCATACAGGGTGTCCCGTATAAATGGGACCATAGGGAATACCAGTTGAGATGGGTCAGGCATCTGTTAAGGATGCCCCCTCGAAGCCTCCCCCGGGAAGTCTACCAGGCACGGTCCACTGGGTGGAGACCTAGAGGCCCACCCAGGACTTGCTTGAGGGATTATATCCTTCAGCTGGCCCGGGAACCCCTGGGAATCCCCCAGGAAGAGCTGGAATCTGTTGCTAGGAAATGGATGTCTGGTCCACTCTCCGTATAGAGTGGTCGTCGCAACCGTCACCAGGACAAGCGGTTTAGAAAATGTATGGATGGATGGGAATACATAGGGAGCATCAGGCGTCATCAGAAGTGTGTATCCCCTATGGTTCCGTTTATATGGGGCACCCTGTATAGTATTAGTGATAATAATACGTTGCTCTCAACTGTTGGTGTTTGATGTGGGGCAGAAAAACCTGGCAAAGGACGGAGTTTTCTTCTAATAGTCTGGAATAAACTTAAAGCAGAGTGAAGTATTGGACGATTGGCATCTGCCGAGGCCAGTTAAGGAACTAATGCGGGGCCCACCACATGCGTGTTTCATTACGGACCCCAGGTAATGCCAATATTGCAAAAGTGGTTGGATATTTACTTAACAGTACTGGCATTTTTGTTAACACCGTTACTAACCACAGCTGGTTAGGAATAAAAAACAAAGCACAATACTAGGGGTGGCTAGGTAGCTCATGGGTCAGCGACATACGCTAGAATGGCTTGGAACTTGGGTTGGAAACCAGGTCTAAATCTGCGATAAAACTGGATTCACAGGCGTTAGCGAGCTGAAAGAAAAAAAACGGCTGTCAAAACAAAACCAACGGTATTAAATTTAGTTTTGCCCTTAATTTGGTCAAATTCCAGCTTTGAAATGTTTCAATAATGGTCGAACTATCGTGCGACAATCGCATGGCACACTTACATATAAAGCAATCGAAATATGGTGTCTGGCACTGATGCAGTATCCCATTACCGATACTCTGAAACGCTAAGCACATTTTAATTAATAACAATCATTTACAGCCATTGGCAATCCATTCGGGATGAATACCTCCCTATGCCGTCTTAGTTGTGGGGGTTGTTGGACCTTACTCAGTCACGCTGGTGAATGTAGGTTGGAGACGAGAGCTAGCCCTGGAATGGTTCAGATTTCACTTGCCAGGAATCAAATTCATATAGCTGTTTATTTAGACTGCTGTCTTTTATTACAGCAGTAAAATACCCAGTGAGCTTGAAAGCTCTTTACGGGATTCCTGCGACGCAACAAGCACAGCGCGCTAACCACTGGGCCACCGTTCCCCCCCCCACACACATGTTAATTGCGAATAGATATGCACGTATGTTCTCCACGACGTGTGACGGACAGCGGCGAGATGGAATAACAAACGCCACTTTTGCCTAGGCATTGAAAGAGTGCTTCGCTATTGGAGGCGGTATTTTTCTGTTATTCTTTTTTGGCATGCATTCATTGGCTTGGAAGGAACATGATTGATGTGGATTCAGCAGAATGGGCCCATCTATTCAAAGGGAAAACCCCTAATAAGGGAATTGCAGCACCATATGCTGAACGTGTCTCAGCCGGGCGACAAATAATAAC
>JAZEWU010000012.1:4679114-4690613 GCA_036362915.1 Geotria australis
GATAAAAATGTTAAGATCTTTAAACACTAAATGGACACCTTTGTGCAAAGGTATATTCTACATTATTTGTACAACGGCAAAAAGGTATCATAGTCTGGTGGAAGAGGTTTTGTTTAAGTAGGTTGTTTGAATGTCGCGATTGTGGCGGTCTGCCGAAGTTGCAGGGGGAGGCTGTTCAGGCTTTGATTGCCGGCTCGGGTGCTGCCTTTCTCTGTCAGCCAACACCGATCTAACACCACCCTGCTCCCCCATCGCGTGCCCAATAACCCTGTGTTTTTTGTAGGGAAAGCCGTTTTGGGGGAAAATCGAGAACGGACATTCCGCATAGTGTGTGATTTCCCAACAGATTACCAACAGGACATTCTTGGGCAAATGTATCTCCAATGAGTAGGGCATTAATAATGTTCAAGTATACGCTTTTAATTACAAATCAGGACTAGGCTTAATCTCACTTTATAATCACAATAACTCCAACATTTCAACTATTTATGGACGTGTATTTCACTTTAAATATTTGACTATTTGCGTGCCAACATTATAGCCCAAGTTTCTAATTTGAAAATAACTCACAGATACATTCTAGGAAAATAGCGTAATAACTATATTTGTAAAAATATGTTTTCATTTATCAACATATGGTGTTTTCAGACTAATATTATCCAGCATAGATTTTTGAAACAAGCAAACACTGAACCGGTTTATAATATTGGATCGTATCAATAGTCAGGCATGTTAAACAACTATTTCGGTGGAATTTGGGCCCTTTTTGCTACAACAAACAATTAACATCAACGTGCTTCGATTCAAATGTCATATGTAGTGGGTACATGTGCTGCCTGCAGCCACTATGTGCCGCTATATTCACCAGTGTTTGAAAGAATGCCGTCTTTCAGCAGACTGTACATTTACATAGACTAGTAAGGTAATACATATCCGCAGTCCGGAGTGTATAATCTCAAGTTGGCCTTGGATGTTCATAAAATGGAGCGTAAGGATAGGATAATTGATTTGTTTCTGTCGAGTCGTTTATTGCACCCCTCCATCTCTACCCCGCAACTGCCCAGCCTCCACATTCTCTTTCTCGCTCTCTCGTGCCCAGAAAAATAATAAAAATGGAAAGCCAAAATGTATCCAACTGTGCTGGGCGTAACAGAGGATATGGAAATGGAAAATAATGAAATATCACTTTAAAAAAAAAAATAGGAACACAACATTCCTTAGGTAATGTTACAGTTCAGTTATCTGAATGTTAAAATGTAATATTTTAACATAGAGCTCGTACAAATGCAATCACCATTTGACTTGTGTCTTTTTCACTGCTGGATGACGGTGTTCTCCATGCCGTCGCATTCTTAACACTTGTCTCATTTGCAGAATAGATACAACCTTGTATATTGTCTACATTGGTTTTCAGATTGTTATTTGTCTGGATTTCCGCCCCCCCCAGACATGTTCACCAATGGAGACCCTACCAGGAGTACTAGACTCTAGGTGACACAGCTCTGGGGTTCACTCCAACGAGCAAACCCGTCTACCACTATGAAGTTATAACCCAAGTACAAGAATATCCATCCATCCATTTTCAGAAACCGCTTAATCCTGTACAGGGTCGCGGTGAGCCGGATCCTATCCCGGCAGACACAGGGCGCAAGGCAGGGTAACACCGAGGATGGGACGCCAGTCCATCGCAGGGCGCCTGGGGATATTTAGTCAGTAGGCCAATTAACCTGGCAGAATATCTTTGGACGGTGGGAGGAAACCGGAGTGCCCGGTGAAAACCCACGCGGACACGGGGAGAACATGGAAACTCCACACAGAAGTACAAGTATATGTCCACCCTGTTTTTTGGAGGGTTTCACAACAAAAAAATGACTATCGTAAAGGTGATTTAATCGTATTGCGAGGCCATCGTAAAGCGAGGCTCCACTGCATACGCACTAAAATATTGACTACGCGCACAAATCTAAAGTGGACAACTCGACGTTAACTCAACCGTCCTTTTATCATTTCTCCTTTCCCGCCGTTCGCACCACCTCAACCGCCGCCGCCGCCGCCACCGCATCGGGGCACACGATCGCCCCCGCGCAGAGCGGCTGCGCTCCAAGCCGGTGCTGACGGGCACGCACCCGGTGAACACCACGGTGGAGATGGGCGGCACCACCTCGCTGCAGTGCAAGGTGCGCAGCGACGTGAGGCCCGTCGTGCAGTGGCTGAGGCGCGTGGAGCCCGGCTCGGAGCGCCACCACAACGCCACGCTCGACGTGGGCGGCCAGCGCTTCGTCGTGCTGCCCGTGGGCGACCTGTGGTCGCGCCCGGACGGCTCCTTCCTCAACAAGCTGGTGATAGCGCGCGCGCGAGCGGAGGACGCCGGCATGTACATCTGCCTGGGCGCCAACACCATGGGGTACAGCTTCCGCAGCGCCTTCCTCACCGTGCAGTCCGGTACGTGCCCACCGCTGCCATTGCCGACAACCCGCTCGTTGTTTGTCGCGTCGCAGGAATGCGGTGAGCTTGCAAGCTCACTGGGTATTATCTGCCGAAATAACTAAAAGCTAATGTTTATACATTGCAACTGGTGGTGCTGCTGCTGCCACCACCGACAAAAACACCCGCCGGTGATTCGGCCGGGTGGCCAGCCGGCTCGGTGTTGATAGAGCGAGCGGCTCCCAATTGATCGGTCGCGAGATCAGATCCTGGTTGTAGGTCGACTCAGAACATGATCCGTTTGGGGTTGACAGAATCGGTATTGCTTTGTGTGTGGGGGAAGTCATTACTGGTTGTGCAGAAATGTGGAATTTCCACCACTGACTCAGGAGATGTGAAATACGTGAGCACTGCTCCCCATCGCTCATTTCAGCAGGAAAGCACTGACCTTCCAGACGCCGCACCCGGATGACATTTCCGATTGGGATAACTCATCACATTTGCTCACAGCACCTGACCCTACAGTATGCTAACGCCATACGGGGGGGGATCTCTGTCTTTGCGCGTTTCCCATCAGACCCGGCACGGCCACCCGTCCCGGCCAGCCCGCGCTCGGGAGGCTCGCTGCCGTGGCCGGTGATCGTGGGCATCCCCGCCGGCGCCTTCTTCATCGTGGGCTCCGTGCTCCTGTGGCTGTGCCAGAGCCGCAAGCCCAAGGCGTACGGGGGAGACGCCGAAGACGGCGCCGGTAAAGGCGGCGGCGGCGGCGGCACCGCGGCGTCATCCGGACGCTTCCAGCGTGATCGCACGTCTGAGAATAAGTCATCGTTGGCTGCGGCTGCGGCTGCGCACGAAGACCCGGCCAAGCCGCGCCCGCCGTCACCCTGCTTGCCGCTGGCACCCGGCTCGCTGCAGCCGCTCGGCCTGGCGCCGCCGCCGCAGCTCCCACCGCACCACCAGCACTACCACCACGTGATGGTGCCCGCGCACCCCGGCAAGGCGCACACGCTGGGCCGCGGAGGCTACGGCAAGGCGGCGGCGGCGGCGGCGTCGGCGGGCGCCGTCGGGGCTGACGTGCTGCACACGCACACCCACACGCACGTGGAAGGGAAGGTGCACCAGCACCACTACACCTACTACCAGTGTTAGCGCCGCGCGGGACAAGCCGGCGAACTGCTGAATGGGGGTCGGCTCGGAAAGCCGTTTGACTGCTGGGCGAAAGTGCCGTTAGAAAGTCGGCTGTCGGGAGCGGCGCGGTGCGGCCGGGATGCTGTGCGCGCACTGCCTTCGTCTCCCCGCACGCACGCACGCCGCAACGTGTCGTCATCGTGGTGACATCCGCGCCTCGCAGATAGAATGGTCCTGCCCGAGGCGGTTCGATTCCCGCCTTGGGCGCCTTTCTGTGCGGAGTTTGTGTGTTGTCCCCCTGTTTCCTCCGGGGTTCTCCGGTTTCCTCCCACAACTTAAAAAAAAAACCACTCATTAATTAATTAGGAGGCTGCCCTCCTCCGCCTCTGCGCGCTTTCCTCGCGCCTCTGAGGCGTTCTCGCTTCGAATGAATACCTTCGGCATTGAATTAATATGCGCGCGTTATAAATTTAAAATCAAAATTAATAATTATAATGATGCCGGGTTGGCCTCGATACCGACGTAACGTGCCGTCGATTTGCGTTCAGCACGGTGCGCTCACCACCAGACCCAGCACTTGCCATCATGCACAAAGACAAAGATCCCCATGTAGCCTTAACAGACTGTAGGGTCAAGTGCTGTTAGCCAGTAGCACCTACGAAGGCCGGCACGGCACACACGTGCACGCACAAACACGTGTGCAACTCGGACAAAGAGCCTCGTTCGAATTGTCGGGGTGGCAGCTACGAGCGAGCGCCTATTATGGGCAAAGCAGGTGACGCTGGCAAGACCACCACGTGCGGCTAGCCAGGGCTGTCATCATTAGGCTGAGTTGACCTAGGGGAGGGTCATGCCAGGAAAGGAATCAGTTTCCACCGAGGTGCACAGCCATAGAAAGTGTGCTTACACAGTCACTAACCTAGACTGAGTATCACGCGTGTGTACAAGTCGTGCCTTCCAACACCACGTGTTTCCCCGGGAGGTTATTTGATCATACTTCACCGCGCTGGTCGGTGAACATGAAAGTTCGGGCGAACTGCAACACAGCACAAACAATTTTTTTTACATTCGAGTTAAAAAAAAATTAAACATTTGCATCCCTAATTCAATACTTGTCCGACCCACAGGACAACTGGATCCGGCTTCGAACGTCATGTGGGGGGCACTCGCTTTGGGTCCCGCGCGGCACAAAAACGGGCGACCGCTAAAAAGAAACTGTTCCACGGGAACGATATTTAAAACCGAGAACGATATTTAAAACCGAGAACGGGGGTTCTTAAAGCAAACACTCTTGTCGCTCACGCGTCGGCGCTATTCGCACCTCACAAGAAGACAGGGTAAATCGGCACTTGTTTATTTTTGAGGAACAGTTGCGCTACACGGAGACATGCAACGCGGCTTGGGGGACGCTTGTCTCGTGGGCCGTTCGGAGAGCAAATCGCGTAAACACTCGCTCCGCCGCGTCAACTTGGGGGCAAAACTCGACCGCTCGCCAGTACAGACAGCTGTTTGGAAAATAATATGGCTCGCTAGAGTAAGTGGGTCAACACACACGCGCATGCATTAGCACGCCTATTATATACACAGCCGTGGAATGGTGTTCGCTTAATTGACTTAAAGAAAATATAGCTGTTGATGTATTCAGTTTTCCCAGCTTTATTTGAGAGTGTTTTCACTCGAACGAAAACAGGCGTAGATCAGAGATCACGGATTCTGATTAGCGGCATAAAAATCACGGAAACCGCAAAAAAGCGTACGAATGTTAAAACAAATAATTCACAGCGATTGGCACTTATCACGGTGTGCGAAAGTTTGTTTAAGCAGTTCCGCATATGAAGCAACTTTACTACTTGCAAGCAAGAAGTGGATTTATTTTAGTTTTTTTCTTTTGTTTTTCCTCACACGAACCAGAAGCCTAACCTGCATTTCGGACAACGTTGCTCTTGTTCGACTTATGTTTGGATACGAAGAGAGTCTGCTGATGACAATCCGATTCAAAGCATTTGAAATGTTTTGCGAGACAAGGAGACTGTGGATTTTTGCCTCTCACTGCCATTTGCCTTTAAAAATACAAGACTTCCTTCACTAAGCAGCCAATGCCTTTGATTGTCGCCGCACTGGCCGAGTCAGGTAAATAAAAACCTCCACCCCAAAGGGAATTCAACACTGACGATGCCAACAAAGCAAAAAGCAAAAAAAAAGCCACACATTTTCTCAACCCCACTCTGCTTCTCTCTTTCATTCTAAGAAGAATGCCCTAGTCTTTATTCCGTGGTCGTTGGGATCACAATTCTAGACATTGCCCTTTCAAGAGTTCTGGGACGGCATAGAAATTCCTGACCCCCTCTCTCCCTTTTATATATTTATTTCTCCGCTCCTTTTCTCGCCACGAGACACAAAGGGGCAGGCGGAGCCGTCTTGGTGTTCCGATAGGCCGATATGAAGCATCAATGCCCCTGCTTGTGAGGAGCGCACACTGGTCAGCGCACTTGACTCCTAGTCCCTGTGGAAATAGGGACCCAGCGATTAGGCGAGGGAGGGAGCCGGGCTGAAGGAGGCGACCCGAAGTTGGGAAAGGGGCCACGAATTCGTGATTGCGCTCACTCATCCCCTAACAGCACCGGTGGAGCGCTTCGAAGGAGCCGTGGCGTCGCCGCGTTGTAATTCGCTCGCCCCCTTCCACCGCAGCGGAAGGCACTTTGGAGCCACGCAGCTTGGAAATGTTTGAAGGTTTCCGAGCGCCGATCGGGAAGCGTTGCGCTTCGAAGCGGATTTGTAAAAATGGCAACGGAGGATTTACGAGAGAGAGAAAGCGCCTGCAAAGTTGTCTTACTTTCGAGTGTGTCTTAAATCTCAGGCTCAGGCGTAGTTGTGTCAACAGCATAATTTTCAAAAGCTATAAAACGTTGATTTGTATAGAGAAGTACCTATGAATGAGTTTATGTGCTTTGAGAGCAAAGGGGTATCTGAGCCACCTTAACTACATTGCTTATTGAAAATGTGTCGTGTTTTATCTTCCAAAGTAATACCATTTTCAGAATATTTTATTACAATGAAATTGGTGCATCTACGTGTATTACGCTCAATAATGCGTCAAAAATTGTTTAAAAAATGCTTTAAATATGCATGATGGTGGTTTAAGGTTAACCTGCACTTTTTGTAATACACTACGCAACTGTAAAATAATGACAGATCGGTGAAAGTTTTCGAGTAACTCCTCTGTGAAGTAACATCACGGCTGTGCAAAGCAATCTGCGTATTTCCAAGACGGTAAGGACGAGCGTACCATAGACTGCGCAACAGCGTTGCATCACGAGGTTTCTGTTGAAAAGTATTGTAAAAAGGAGGTGAAAATGGGCAGTGGTAGGTTTTTTTTTTCTCTTCAGTTCGGTGATGCGTGTCTCTCACACGGAACTGTGCTTGAGCGGTTCAAGAGGTTTCCAACGGATGAGAGTCGGCGCAAAATGATAAATATGTGAAAGCAGATGTCTTGAAATGGCTGCAATGTCTGACCTAAATGAGTCGATGCTTCTGGCACGAAGGCCTTACGACACCGGTGGGACAAATACGCATGTGTAGCAGGGGATTGTTTTGAAAAATAGTACAAGCGTCGTGAACTTGAATTTGTATTTAAAACTTCCTAGAAGTGCAGTTTCACCTTGAACCACCCTTGTAGCTTGCAAGAATTACCTTTAAAAAAAAAATGGATTTTACACGGAGCTTACAAAATCCTACAGGAACATAAAACTACAAGAACTCCAAGTTTTGTTTCACCTTCGCGAAGAATCAAATAATGTTTTAAGTTAATCTAACGTGGATTCCTGTAGCATTTTACAAGCTGCCGCCAGTGAACGCAAACAAACGGTGCTGTGGAACAGCAACACTGGTAATGTGTTGGACAAGTCCTACCATGTGCTGTTGGGTGATATGTACCGACGTCCGATGTTTCGCTCTATGTTCTGGAAGTTTCTTCAGGAACTCAATTACAAACTGGGAGCTTGTTCCTAAACATAGTTTTACCTTTAACGTGAAAAGTGCTTTATAATAGATACTTTGCCTTGTTGATATCAGTGCCAGAATTTCTGTGGGATTGTTTGTTTGTGCTTTGTTTCAAATGCTGAAAAGGACCAGGCTACATTTCGAGTCATTAATTTGATGGTTGCTCTTCAGAGCTGTTTTTTTCGGGATAGCCGTGTCGAGCACTCTCCCTTAGCCTCCCACGTTGTGAGCGCTCGACACGGCTATCCCGAAAGAACAGCCCCGAAGAGCAACCATCACGAATCAAGCCGTGAAAACCTACATTAGTCTTTTTTTAAAATATATATATAAAGTACAGAACTCACGAACAATCGCACACGAAGAAGCTGCCGATACATAGGGCGAAACGTCGAACACGCTGAACAACGCGCGGTACGACTCGAAAAGCGCATCGGAAAGCCTAAAACAACCGACGCAGCGGTTATATTTCACGAGTGTCCACATTTCACCGTGGAATCTGTTCGGGGAGAGTCACCTTCAGAAATCTGTCGGAGACTCAAAAGCCTCCAAATCCTCGGCACAATTTTCTCTCGGCGAGTTGTTTTGTTGTTTATCTGCTCTTGCCCATTGCTCCTGTTCTCAACGTCCCCAATGCGTTGGCAAATTAGTGCACTACTGTTAGCATGCCGACAATCAAGCCGGGGCTTGTCTTGCCCCTCAAAAACCATCCCTGCCCCGGCACACGCGTGTACAAAATAATATACGACTTGTAATTCTATACAGATGTTTAATGTTTATAGCTATATCTGTATTTATTTTACTAAATCGAGATATATTAAGATATTGTATTTTCTGGAAGGCAGGAAAAAAACCGTCAATGTTGTGTCCGTATTTCGTGCATTTGTTTAATTGAATATTGTTGTTTTGCTTAGGCAATTTGAAGGATTATTTCATAACTCTGTGTGGCTAAAGACGTTGTAAACCTCGTACACAATGTATTAACTGCTAAGCACATACTAAACATTGGAGAGGGGCTTCCTAAGGCTTTCTCCAGTTGGAGACCCTTCTGCGAGCAGTGGCGTGAGCAAGTAATTGCGGCGTTGCACCTTTACTTTTTTACAGACTAGAACGTCACCGCACTTTGTGGTGTACCTTTCTTTATGATTATATTTTTATGCAGGCATCCAAAATTCTCGTTGTGGCCTTTATGAATAATTTAAATACGAGCAATAAAAGCAGCAATATTAAAAAGCATATTACCATGAAACCACTTGTAGAATATAAAATAGTATATATATTATACAGTATATCAAGCAAGCATCTTACTGAAAATGCCTTACTCCATTGCATCAGAATACCGAGTGGTTTATTTAGACCGCTGACCAGAAATGATCTTTACTTTACGAATAATAATCTTTAATGTAAGCAGTTCCGGACCAGATGAATAATTCTGTGTTTTATTTGCAGTCGAGTTGTATTTGTAAATAAATTACGTGCCAAGATTATCACTTGCAATGACTGATTTTTTTTTTTCTTTCTGTGTTTTATTTGGTGAGAGGAGGCTGTGGTGCTGAGAGGTGTTCACCCTATAACATTTGTGAATTCGTGACATTTAAACAATGTCTCCACCGTCGCCATGACATCTCTGCGATATCCCTGTCAGTGATGACATCCTTCACCCAGTATCCACAGCGTTGTCAACGTCTGGCTCTGTAAGCGTAAACGGTGTCAATCTCGTCAATGTTTTTCACTTGACTTTCAACATGCGCCTTGCCAGATGTGTCAAACAATCTCACTCGCGCGATGATACGATACCATCTTGTCATTTTTTTTATTATTCTGCAAATTTTACCGAAGCATCCCATGCGTAGCTGCAACATTACAACACAACAACAAATCTACTGATGTAGGTTTCCATGGCTCGATTCATGATGGTTGCTCTTCAGAGCTGTTCAGGCGTTATGATGATGCTTCCAACGTGGGAGGCGAAACCTCCCGATTGAGAGCGTGAGAGAGCTTGATACGGCTATCCCGAAAGGACAGCTCTGAAGAGCAACCATCACAACAACAAATTGCAATCCTACTCCCGCAAACAGAGAGCGGCAAGGTTTCCAACGTGTGGGGGGGGGGACGACCTTATTACAATTTGTGCCAATCCTACCAGCTTCAGTTAAACACGTTTATAATGTGTAGAAGATTAACTTTGTGTGGCATTGCTGAGTGGCAGCCGAAACTGCTCTGAAAGCCAATGGGCAAAATGCCCCTTGTGAGGATAACTGCTAACCAGTCGGAGGTTGCAGAAATTCTTTGCCGTGTTTGCTTAGCGTTGACTGTGAGGATCTGTGGACTTAACGGCTTTTAAAGGTCGAGTGACTACGAGGACAGATGCGATTTAGTTTTTCTTAATGCATCGATGCTACTGCATATGCACAGCGTTCAAGCATTCCTGGGCGATTTGCTTAAATATACTTTTACCTTGTTGCTGTCAGTGCCAGCGTTTCAGTGGATCTTGTTGTTTTGGTCGAAGCGCTGAAAGGGTCCTGCTACGTTTAAACTTTTTGCTCAAACACAGAGTAATCGGCAAGAAAGCGAGCGGCTCGCTTGCAATTGCACTGGCTACCGCAAACGGTCGTGTAAAACGCCCACGAATGCATCTGTTTGCCTTTCGGCGACAAAATAAATATGACAGTTGTACGTGGAGCACAAAAGGAGGAAACTAAAAGACTTTTATGACTTAACAAAAATTCGGAAAATAAATGGTTACCTTGTTTTATGCGACATAACAGAATTCTGCACCTCACTATTCTCACTGGGGGCCGCACGGTGGCACGGTGAGTAGCACGGCCGCCTCACAGCAGAAGCCCCCGGGTTAGATTCCTGGGTCGGGTGCTTTTCTGTGCAGAGTTTGCATGTTCTCCCCGTGTCTGCGTGGGTTTTTGCCGGGTACTCCTGTTTCCTCCCACCGTCCAAAGACATGCTGCTGCTGCTGCCTAGGTTAATTGGCCTGCTGATTAAATTGCCCCCAGTGTCCTGCCATTGGTTTACTGTAGAACCCTGTAATCCGCAACTCTGTTACCCACAATTATCCGTATTTTCTTTGCACATGTTCAGGAAATTGACGGATAACATCAGGGACATTCATTATCACCGCAGTTGAGAGTTCTATTGTACTAACAAAATAGGGATTGTTTCATATTAACATACTGTTAGAAAGAAGTTATAAATTATATGTTAGTATTAAACGTTACAGAACAGTAGTGCATTTGAAAAAACCGCATGAACTTGACTATTTGGTTGCAAGAAATCCTCGAATCAATTTGGGAGCCATCCCTTGGACTTCACTTTGAGGTACATTCTCAGTGTGTCTGCTAGGGAACATTAATTACTTACAGGGTTGCCTTTCATGATGTTTTGCAGGATGTTTTCGTAAGGGCAGCGGCACAGAGCCCCACATCTCTGCCTTCAGCCTTTACAACATTCATATAGGGTTTCAAAACACGCCGTTCTGGATTCCTGGACGATGGATTTCCATTGTGAGTGGTGGTGCCCTGCCAGGACATCTCGCTTAATAGTGGGCTACATTTCACTTTTGCCGAGGTCATTTATATTTCCGAATAAAATCTGCCGTTTGCATAGCGCATGCGACATAGCTGAAACAATAGCGCATTTTCCATGTTTCACATATTTGTGGGGTCGCACAGTGGTAGAGTGAATATCGCTGCTCTTCCACGCTGGCCATTCATCTCAGAAGCGGTAGCAGCACCCACATTTTATCAAGCCACACGCGACCGGCCCATCAACATCCACAGTGTACCAAATGTTACTTTTGGGTGGACAGAGGTGAGATACTTAAGAATGTTGCTCGTTGTATCATCTGCCACGCTGGGAGAACGACCTGGGTACCTCTGGATTGCACGTCTGGTGTTCTAACCATTGCACTTGCGACACCATCAATAATGAGTTTCGACA
>JAZEWU010000012.1:4690734-4715764 GCA_036362915.1 Geotria australis
GGCAAAGCAACGAGCTCCAATAACCAGTCTGCCAATGATTCCGAATCATCAAAAAAGGGTCATTCATCTTGATCATGACCATTTTACAGCCCGTTTATGGCGCCCCCGCTCCACATAAAGCTCACAAGCCCAGGAGGGGTTTTTGTAGATAAGATAAAGCGAGACTTCAAGGCATGTGCCGTCTTGAAGCGGCAAGTACGATTTCACGGTGGTTCTGTCTGCAGAGGCCTGACAATGGGATGACGGACTTGCTTCTAATGTCCACCACATGGGCTTTGCAAAAGTAGTCTCTCCTACAATGGATTAAAGTGTAAATCAAACTCTAATTCGCCAAAGAGCATTCCCCTCTAACACCGCTATGTGTGCACAAGGGGTAAACACAGGTCACCGGGCCAGAGACAAGATTTGCACTACACTGAAACTGTGTCTACTTCATCGAATGCCATAAATCCACAGACGTGAAAACAAACGTTTTCTGAACATCAGGGTTTCCAAAAAAGTGGAAAAGCATTAAAATGAATACTATCCCCTTGGTGGGGAGAGTGTGTACTGCAGCCAACGTAGGTCATAAAGACAGGCCACCGGGATGGCTTCGGACTTCCAAACTAAATACTGGGAACGGAAAAACACTGCAGTTCCGTGGAAATTTCTCAGCCTTTGCTGATCGCAAAACAGCACTTCCTAAACTCTGCCAAGATTGACCCCAACGAAATGGTAAAAATATCCCTTAGTCTCAGAGATCCACCCCCCCAAAGATTTTTTTTTACTCAAGTCACATCCCATTAGCTCGTTTAGGATTTGCGAATTTCATGTGGTCGAATAAAAAATGATAACTTGTAGTTTCATATTATGTGGCAATGATAACTTTATTTTATAAGAGGAAAGCATCGGATAATCCTCTATAATTATGTAAAAAAAACACGGAGTATAATAACCATTATTTTAGAACGTCTATAACAAACTGGTATGTGTTGAGGAGCCAAGTTCGATTCCCGGCTATCGATAACAATCATAGCAAGTGATACAAGAACCGGTCCTAGGTCCCCCCCTTCACCAACCTGCACCGACCAAATGACTAACACAACACGGGGAGGCATCCATCCAGTATTGGATAGACAAAGGTCTACGATTGATAATCATTTCAGTCATTGTTTACGATTAATAAAATGTTTAAAGTAATTTTCACGTAATATTTTATTTTCAACAGTACAGTTTTTTTTTTTACAAATGAATGTACGATGCTTTTAATTTTTCAACATTGCCTTATCGCCAGCCTCATTCGAAATAGGATACAAGCCTGCCCGGTCCCTAATTCCAGTTAATGAAATCAGCCTATCTCGAGCACGATCAAAGACACATCACGGAACTGAGAAAAGAAACCAATTTGTGCTGCGAATTCAAAACGGACCCACTTCCGATAGCAGACTCTTCGCTGAAACAAAGCAGTTTGTTTGGTCAAGCGCATATTTATTGTGCTTCCTTCCTGCAATCCTTATCCGATTTTGCCTCGGAATTAAGATTCTCAATAAAATCCCACGTTATTGGACGCCAACCAAAGTGTGGATTTAAAAAAAAACAGGGTTACAATTGTGCGAAATAAACAAAAGGTTAGAAAGACGTCTTGAGAATGTTTATTTTAACCAGAGTTTTGGTGAACACGTGCCGATATCTGCGTTGCCAACAACGGGGCCTATTGCTAATTTCCCCAGAGTGATGTAAATCTGGCCCAACGTATCAAGTTAGCGTTCACAGTTGACACCGCTGTGACTCGGATAGTCTCTCAGTACATTAGCACACTTTTGTTTAGCAATTATTAGTTTAACAATTCATCGTCGTCATGATCGATACACTGCTGGATGAAGGCATCACCGAGCCATCATCCTGCAATGCCACAAATCAGTCTATCTGCAGCATACAAGCCAATCTTATCGTTCTCCTTTCTCGATGGATGCCCTCTTGGACAGATTCCTGCTTTCGCTGCTAGTCCATTGTTAGTCTCGACCATCATCCTGTCTAGCGACCAATCCTGCCCACGATCACTTTGCTCTTCTTAACATTCGATACGATAATGGTTGCTCTGCAGAGCTGTTCTTTCAGGATATCAGCATCGAGCGATCTCCAATCTCTACCTCGCGACGTTTCGGCTCCCACGTTGGAGGCATCATTGTTACGCCTCCAATCATTATGAATGGAGCCGTGAAAACCTAAATCAATGCATTCAACGCGATGTCTTTAACGTGTGCATGTTCTCCGATCCACTCATTCCACTTTCACAGTGAAAGTCCCAATGGGCACCTTTCCAGACTTCTCTTTCGTGCTGAATAAATGGTCAAGATATTAATCAAAAGGTCCTGCAATGCAGGAGGGACCAATATCATTAGAGCCAATGACCAGTCATTTCAGAATAGACTTTACACCACCCTGAAGATGATCGCCAGGGCTTACACTTCACTTGAGATATTTGCACATCAGTGATGCGCAGGCTGCTTATTTCTCAAAGCAGGATTTTAAAATGTCAGTTAAAGGTTTGTACCAGGAAGCTCAAAGAGTGAGGGTGATTGGGAAAAAGCCAAGTGGTAGAAAAAGGAAGGGAGCTGCTCAATTATTTGAGGATGGACCATTTGCCAAGACAGATCGGAAAGCGCAAGATTTGACAGGGTGAAGAGAAACTTACGCCAAAAACCTGCCCTTGACAGAGAAGTCAAAGATGACCGATTACAATGTAGGAAAAAAATGTAGCTCACTCTTCCACAGATTAGACACTTCTGTAACGCACTGGTTGAAATTGCTACGAAGAAATATTCATCCATCCATCCATTTTCAGAAACCGCTTAATACTGTACAGGGTCACGGTGCGAAGAAATATTTTATTATTAAAAGAGCATTTCTAAAAATCAGATTGATTCCATATTGGATCAGTATTGTTACAATGATTGATGTTCATGGTCATAAAATGTTTTATTACATATTTTATAGAAAGGAAAGACGTTTCTAATTATCATGCCCTAACGGATCACTGGACAAACTAGGCTTTCATCCCTTTACTCTCCACACATGACATTCGCCCAGATCATCTGATTACGATGGTGCTCCAACAATTAAATCCGACCCCCAGCTTGTGCCGGTGAATTTCTACGCACAACACCAATGTCTTGCTAGATTTCAACCCAGCAATAAATCAGCACAGGTAAACATCACTCATTACAAAGCGCTCAAAAGCACAGAGACGCGCAGGAATAGATGCTCGCGTTTTCAAGTCGTATTTGAAACGGCAACAACTAAAATACATCCCAAAGCTACACAATGCCAAAAAGCTGTTCGAGCACATTGCGTTCCGGCAGACTCCAAAAACACAATCGAAAGATTCAGCACGCACTCGCTTTCGTGCCAAAAATCAAATCGAGACACGCACGCGTAGAAACACTCGTGGCAGCGTTAATGTCGTTTTGATTAACTTTCCCCACGGTTCACGGCCGCAGTGACGCTGGTCGTCTCAGAACGCGGGCCACAACTCGACTCGCTCCGCGTGCGTAATGCGTGCGAGCGAGCGAGCGAGCGTGCGTGCGCAGAGATACGTTACACGCGAACGGAGCGTGGTATATTCGTAGCCGCAGGAGTTATTTGTTCAATATTCCACGTTATGAACCGCGCTCGTTGCCAAAAAGGGGCCTCTCTCATTTAGAATCCCGCAGTTCAGGCCTCTGGTGAGAATTAGTCATGCTAAGCAGCGGAAACGCTGTTTCAAAAGGTTGCGCGCCTTAATTTTGTCCAGATGCAATATGCCGCTTTGGACAAGACGGACCGTAAATGAGCATCGCACACATTAACAAACAATTATTTCCGGGACAGCGCAACCCCTATTACAGCTAGCATACGATATGCTACGAGGGCACAGCAGAAGTGAGACCGAGCGCGTCTGAGTTTTCACAGCGTTGAGCGACAGCGTAAAGAGCTGCACGTGTTTGCTTAAGGCTGCAGCCCATGAGCCAAGAGGCTTGGTCGGTACCACCTGGGGTGGCAGATGCTACCCGTGTACACAATGAAACCCTGTCCATCATCAGCAATGAGCTGGGCGTTCATACATACATCCACTTGTGGTGAGCCGGAGCCTATCCTGGTAGACACAGGGCAAAAGGCAAGGCTATACCCAGGATGGGACGCCAGTCCATCACAGGGCACCGGGGGCTATTTAGTCCGCAGGCCAATTAACCTATGCAGCAGCATGTCTTTGAACTGTAGGAGGAAATCGGAGTGCCCAGCAAAAAACCACGTAGGCACGGGGAGAACATGCAAACTCCACACAGAAAGGCACCCGAGCTCGGATTCGAACCCGGGGCTTCTTGCTGTGAGTCAGCCGCGCTACTCACCGCGCCACCGTGCCGCCTCGCGGTCTTACACACATACTTAAAACGTATAATCACAGCACGTTGGGTTTTCACAGAAACGACGTTCACTATCCAACACACTATTTTATCCCTTCTGCAATGATTATATTCTCTTAAAAATGTGGAAACCTTGCGATCACTTATGTGATCTAGAGCCGCCATTCTCAACCGGTGAGTCACGAACCATCCACAGGCCGCGAGCGCCACCTAGTGGTCCGTGGAGACCATGCCCAAGCAGGCCAAATCGGCCTTGAGCTGGATAATGTTGAGAACCACTTCTCTATTCCATATACATTAAGCTGTTATTGGCCAAATGGCGAGGGTATGTTTTTTTCCTGGAGATAAAATGTGTCGAAAAAAATCAAGGTCAGCAATCGTCCCTCCCTGGCTGGTTCGGATGAGTAGTTATGACCAATGGATCGTGGACCACTGCGTCTGCATTACAAATGGCACTCGGCGATGGGGCATCGCGAGTAGGGCGAGCCGCTCCCAATACAACGTTGGCACACTCATATCCTGCTTGGGCGTGGGTGTCGACGCAGCCCATCACTCCGTCGGGGTTGACAAATCGAGTACTACTTTGCGGAAAAGTCAACAGCGGTCATGCTGCTTGGGATTAGAATGCCCCCCTCCAACCGTAGGAATGTGGAATCTCGGTCACCGACTCAAGAGCCGTAAACAGGACATGTGAGCACTGCCTCCATTGCTCATTCGAGCCGTAAATCGTTTTGATCAGAGGTCTCGTGCTGCCGCTCTTCCCGCGGCACGGGCACGCTGGCACCCGGCCCCACCAATGCCGAGCCGCGCACACATGGAAACGATGAGGGCGCGTCGCATCAGCACTGGGACGCACTTTAAAAGAATCTCGTGCGGTCGAGCTGTCTGTTTTACATTTTCGGGCGCTGTGATCTTAGAACCGCAGGAACATCCACCGACGCGTGTTTTTTTTTTCTCTCTCCGGGCGTTTATCACAAGCGACGCCAGCCCACCGCCGCAGGCCTTGTTACCGTGTCGAGTTGCTCCGATAGCAAAACGTGGCTCTTAGCCGTAAGTCGGTTTGCCCCAATTATTAGGGTTGCCAACGCCGAGAAAACAAAAAGAAGAAAAAAAAACCGAGACAACATCAAGACATCGTTTCAACCGTTACTGGGCTGGGACGTGACGTCGTGACGAAGGATTGCGGCCGATGGTCAAGCTTAATAACGGAGCAGCAGACACAAGGAGCGGGTCACTTTTGGGCAGATGTCCGCGGAGGAGGTTGAGCGATTTAATGAGACAGTGTGGGTGATCGGTTAATTGTTATTGCTACATCATGGGACATGTGGTGACGGCTTCATCCAGCCGTGGATAGATCATGGCTGATGATTATAAAACGCCTCACAATACTGGAAGCGAGGAAAACGGCATGTAAATGCGTTGGCTTCAGTACTTTATTATTTAGGCAACTGACCAAACCAGGGACCTTGTATCGTCCCATGCACCCACAGGATTCCCAAGACAACTTCCTCAGAAAGAGGGATTTCTGGGAAAATCAGGACGAGTGACAGCCCCACTTCTTATTATTATCATTATTAACCTCCGCACATAATTACATCTGATTTATGCTGGACAAATAGATTATGAAATGTGCTCACGGACCTCGACATTTTGCCAAAGTAAACTTTAATAACGGTTTGTTAAATTAAAGCATTTAAGAAATAAATGAAGCCGGGAGAGGAGATTTCTATTGCTTGCACAAGAAAAAATTGTGTCCGTGCCAAGATTTTTCGGGATTCAATCTTAACCGAGACGTGCAGCGTGAAAGAATTCACGGTTAATATTTTTTTTAAAGTTAAGTGAGAACGAGACCGTGAAATTTAAATTACTTTATGTTATAACCCGCACTCACTCGCGCACTGTATAATGTGTGGCGGCTAGGCAAGTGGTTTCGATGATTGCCACTGGACCCGTTTACAAGGCTCCTACAGTTCATTATTCTGTTCCAGCCTACTTTGTCCGTCCATCCATCCATCTATTGTCTGAAACCGCTTAATCCTGTAGAGGATCGCGGTGAGCCGGAGCCTATCCCAGCAGACACAGGGTGCAAGGCAGGCCTATAGCCAGGATGGGACGCCAGTCCATCACAGGGCATCGGGGGCAATTTAGTCAGAGAACATGCAAACTCCACTTTGCATTCAAGTTGTAGGTGTTTGTTTACTCTACGATGGTACAAAATCTAACATATTTTTTACCATCACTAAGTACAATAGAGGTGATAAAAATATTAAACCCTGCTTTAAAAATGAAGCATTCCTTTTCCGGGCATTTGATATGTGCGTGTTGATATACTGTGAGCGTTATGTGCGCGTGTTTGTTTTGACTACGCGCATACGTAACATTTTTCTTTTCACACTTCAATATATTTCGATTAATTACACATCTCGGCACAATTTGCCGCGTGTGTGGTGACGCTGCTCGAGAGGGATTGTGTGCCATGGCGTAATCTGCCCGGGCCGCGCTCAGCTTATTTGATGTTTTTTTTTAATCTTGCTTATTTTGTCTGCATGTACCGTCTGGCTGTCGTAAGCCGCTTAGGTATTTTACACGCTCTTCTCATCAGCAGCTCGGTTCTGATCTATCCACTGCTGGATGAAGGCTCCACCCTCCTCGCACAATTTGTCACCACCTCTGTCCTGTGATGAGGTTATCGGTGTAGCTCCGGCAACACGAGTTAATCTTATCGCTTCATCTCCACGGTGGATGTTCTCTTCGAGGTCCTCTCTACTGTGGCTGCCACTCCGACGTTAGGTTTAAACACCGACCCATCGTCCAACTCAAGGCCATTTTCCTTTCTGAACAGTCCATGATGTCTCATTCTTGTACACGTTCTCTGACCCATGCGTCCCGCTTTCAGTCTCAGTTTAATTCCAAGCGTGGACCTCTCCCCACTTCTTTGCACACTTGTCAACTTTTGTTTAATCTTCTAAGCCAATGTTCACATTTCTAGCACGCATGCCAAAAACGAGGTAGTTTTGCACCGATTGAAAACGTTACTACTCTCGTACATCGGTTCATTGCTTTTTATAAAATGGAAAATATTATTTAGCTTGCAATCATTCGAGATACCGCTTCTTCTTTATTTGAGCGGCTCTAAGCAGCCGATGGCGTTCAACCATCACATCCCGACAAGGGTCGATTCGAATGAAGGCTTATCAGCGCCAAACACAGCCGGAGTAATTACCCGCAGAGCCGGGCAGGTGTTCGATCATTACTCATTATCCCAGAAAAGACTTTATCAGGGCGCGGTATCCTGCTACCACGGACAGGTGCTGGGTCTTACCGCAGGCCCGGGTTACTTTACAGGAAAAACAACGTGAATCATAGTCTCGTAATTACAAGGAATTTCGAAGTTATTGTCTCCTTTTGTGCTCGTCTTACTATAGCTTTCGTGTAAGAAGGCAAACACGTTTTGACGTGTGTATGTCTGTTATCACTGTGCCATGTTTAATATTCGTACCGTCATTGTAATTCTTGTCAGGGCCATTGGCGCACGGTTTGTCCACTGATTCTATGAAATTGAGCCCCCGAATTTAATTCCAAGACACGGATAACATCAGTGTCTAGGGGATATCTATATCTGAACTAATCCTGAGCATCCCCCACCCCCTCCGCGTCACGAGCCTGGCCATTCCGGTGAAGTATGGTCAAACAACCATAATGACCAGCATAGCAATATGGGGAGGCCTTCATCTCACAGAAAAATAACACTTGTCATTTTGTTGTTAATTAATTATTGTTGTTGTTCATTCATTGTCAAAAACCGCTTAATCCTGTACAGGGTTGCGGTGAGCCAGAGCCTATCCCGGCAGACACAGGGCGCAAGGGAGGTCTATACCCAGGATGGGACGCCAGTCCATCACAGGGCACTGGGGGCAATTTAGTCAGCAGGCCAATTAGATGTTGTTGTTAAAGCAAATATAAGTATTGTTCAACCGATGTTTTAAACGCAAATTATAAGAAACATCATGAAGGCAAAACACATTACTTTAATAAAAAAATATATATTTTTAGGACATAGTTGCAAACGTAAAGTTGCGTGTGCTCATGCACGATCTGTGCCACTAAAATAAAAATACGACCAATCCCCACCCGTAAAAACAACATTAAATAAACATGTGAAGTAAAACAGCGTCGTGCGAACTTTGGGGAAAAGGACTGCATCCAAACAGTTTACACATTTCAGTTTGATTTGCAACGCAGTCGATAGCAGAAAAATGTGCTTTTATATGGAACACATACCTCGCGATCAGCATTACAATTTGTCTTTTTCAGTTACGGTTTATATAAAATATATTATAATTATGGTAATCGTAACAAAAACAGGATGTAGAGTTTGCGAAAAGAACACACATTCAACCCCTCCGACAGTTTCCAGAAAATGCACGAAAACTGGAGACAGCAAACATTCATATCTGCAAAAAGCATCTGATATTTTTCCAGCGCCCACCATCTGTTAAAGATTAATTCCCTGACAAATTAGTAATTACTTGGCCACCCATGAATTCGTTGTGTTTTGCTCGCTCCATGACATGCTTATAAAATTATACATAAACCTTACATAAACAGCACATTAACGAAAATGTATTTATTCTAATTGAACTCAAATTAATCTACGCAGTGGCAACCCGCGGCTTGAGAAATGAACCCATTTATGGGGTCTGCATACAGGTACGCTTCAAGACCGCACAAATGAATTAAGACGCTTCTTGTTCAATCACCGCTAAATAGATTAAGGCCAATAGTGTAAGTTTCAGCAGCCCTACCAACAGCCAGTGGGGGTTTAGTGTCCGCGTGTTGGTCGGCCGCTGTATGTGTGGTCTTATAGAGCACCCATGTTGACACGAAGCCTCGCCGTGTATTTACCATGACATAGCACAGCCTTCCAGCCTAACAACTCACTCTTATTCTACATCCCCCTGCGGAGGATATCCTAGCAGAAACTCGAATATAAAAAACAAAAGTGACGGCCCATTTGTGTTTTCATTTAAAATCACGATATCGGATAGCGAACTTCGCTGACACCCCCGTATGCCGAATTTTATTATTTTTTATTATTTTTTATTGCAATAACACACCATCACCGAGCAGTAACGCGAAGGAATAACAGCCAAAATCAACTCGTTAAGACCCCCCTGAGAACGTTACCTAAAAACAATATAACAACGTATATCCTTTCACAGATGCTGTTCAATAAGAGGAGAAAACAAGTTAAGCCTTCAACCATCCCAAATATTATCTCTAATTATTTCTCTGTCTCTCTCACGGCCATCATAGACGTGTCTCACAACTGCCGCGGCCGCATTGTCTGGACTTCACCGTTTACGGTTCATCTCCTAAGTTGAATCAGGTGCAAAGTTAATTTTCCAGTTCTCGCCGAGTCGTTATCAGCCACCCTGGACAACGATCGTGACTCGCAGTCCAAAGATACGGTGCCTAGATTAATTGTCCTGACTAAATTGGCCCCGTGCCCTGAGATGTTATAACTTGCTTACCCCTTCCCCGATTGACAACTGTTAAAACGAGCTACACAGCTCAACGGTTCCTTCCAGCTTTCAGAAAAATTGACTGCATGCAACGGCACAGTGCTGTGTACAATCAAGCAGCATATGTGATCAACAAGGCACAGCGCAGCATGGAAAAGGAATCTTGAGGCCAAGCTACATAATAATATTTCGTAAAATTGAAACATCATCCATCCCTTGCACTCTGAGAATGTAATACACAGAGTGCATCACAAGTCTGGACCGATAGGTGAAAATTAAACCATAGGGTAAGAAATGTGCCATATATGTCCTGTTGGTCCAGACTTATGATACACCCTGTATATACAAGGTGTTGTTGATTTTGCAATATTAAAGGTGCTAGTGAAAGTCCAGTGGCTATCTCCTACACCAATTCACAACTAATAATAGCCCACAGTGCGATTGCAGTTACTGTTCTCAAAGCACGGAACACATCGTAACGCCACTACCGGCTTGCATCATTTACCAACAGCATTTGTGATATTCATCAGCCTTCTTCTGAAGCCGTACCGTGAGCTCACCCACTAACCGCGCCTTGGAACTGATGCATAGGTTAATTGGCCTGCTGAATGAATTGCCCCAGGTACCCTGTGATGGCTCACTGCAACCCTGCCCAGGATTAAGCTGTTTATGACATGATTAGTACAACATGTTGACTCTATCGGGTGAATTAAACCAAACTACACAAGGAATGGAAATAAATGGGGACACGCGCTGACTCAGTAAGTGTAAGAGAAAAGAGGAGAACTCCAAGCAAAGTTTAAAAGCCTTGAGAAGCAAAGAAAAATGAATGGGTGGATGTCACCACATTAACAACGAACTGGTCAAAATAGTAATGCATGCCACTGAATGCGAGTGGCACAAGGGAAAAGCAGAGATGTGAAGCTACAAAAACCATGATGAAGAAACATATTATAGGTATGCAGAGATTTGCAAACGCCAGCAATGGATATAATGCTGAGAGCCACACAAATAAGCAAAAGAATGAGAAAAAATAAATCAGGAATGACAACAGAAAAATATAATGAAGCTGTCATAACAAGAATTGGCAGCATGAAAAGCAGCAAAGAGGTGGCCGATGTTTGACAATTTGACAAATGGTAGTGGCCCTTGCAGAGAAAGATAAATGATAGCACACGAAAGACACAACATTGTAACATTAGTTGAGAAAATGTATGCAGGTCTCGATAGCAAAACAATTATATTACCCCAGAAATCAAATCATTTTTCAGTTTAAAACGAGGACAAGGTTCTAGGGTCACACTTGGAGAAGTAAACACTGCCCTTCACAGTAAGAAAAGAGGAGGGAGAGGGACAACTGGAGTTCAAATCGGCAATAAAAACACTGAAAAAAAACATGAGGATTGAGCACAGTGCACAAGGGAGGCGTTCGTAATTAATTTGAAAAGTGCAAGGCTTTTTTCGTGCAGAGCGAGTGGGTGACCTTAACAATATTTGGCCGTTGGGATCAGCAAAGCCCAAATTATACCAGGGTGTGATGGTGATAACCATGCCAGCGCACGTATGTAAAATATCCAAAGTGTTAAAACAAGTATTCAATGAGTCTTATTTGTCTGATGTAGCGAATACCAAATCTCTGTACGGATTCCTTGTTTTACTAGGCGAATGTTAACGGGTAAAGCCAATTGACGGATAGTGTTGCAGCCGTGAAATATTTATTTGAACTTCTCACGGTGTCGAGATTTACTGCGACATCTCCTAGGGCTGTCACAAAGTGTTCACTTATGCTCGCCGACAATTCATTTTTGTGATCGATATTCCGCTCAACCCGTGTGGGGCAACCGGAAAAAAAATGCCTATTTAGGCTTTAAATATTTGTTCTGCTAAAGCATTGTTTTTCATTTTGAAAAATGATTGTTTATAAGGACAGCCCATCTTCGGGCAGGCAGTAAAGGCATACTTGGCAGAAAACCCATCTAAATAAAAGGATCGGTCTTGGTTACCTTGAACTTGCACGTGACCTCCATGTGCAGACGAACGGAGGGCGTAAATAATAAAACTTGAAGTTTATCGTTGGGTTTAGTAGCCATGAATTATTGGGCATTTTATTCCAGCATTAACCTCACTGCATATCACCACACTTCCATGGCTGTCGGTAGCTGGCAAGCCAAGAATGCACATGTGTTTGCTGGGGATTGGCCTCTGTGGAGAAGATGTGCCAGGGAGGCACACGGACATAATTCATAGCAGTGTGGAAACTGGGACGCACTGGGGAATTGAACGGCTCGGCTTGCATGCTATAAAATTAATGCGTTTAATACTTTCTTTCGGGGACTCATTATGCAGCTGTGAAAGACAAAAATCTGATTTTGTACGATGTTTCAAAAATGCACTGCAGGGGAATCGCTATTCTGTTACCGACGAAGGAATGCATGATCTTGACACTTCAGCCTGCTGGCCTTCTTTTAGAATGTCCAAAGACATGCTGCTGCCTAGGTTAATTGTTCTGACTAAATTGTCCCCGGTGCCCTGAGATGTTGTAACTTCCTTACCCCTTCCCGCTGGACAACTGTTAAAACGAGCTACATAGCTGAACCATTTCTTCCGGCTTAAATAAAAACTGACCGACTGACTTTAGAAACTGGTGGGCGGCTAAAACATCGACATCTTCCTTCCTCTCAATGACAACATTGGAAAACCTGTTCTTCCGTCAAATTAACCTGTCATTTTCCGTGCAAGTTAATGACACAAGCAATGTGATCATTCGGACAGGCTAATATACACAAATATGCCAGTCGTGCATGTAAATATTTACACTGGCCTGCCAAGGCAAAAATCATAGGCGGAGCATGTACACCAGTAAGTATTAATCATTTTCAATGTTCTATTAATTAAACTCTAAACAATGGTCTATACTCTATAACATACAATGATCGTCTTTAAACGTTGGGAGGGACAGCGGCCCCCGTTGGGCCACCAGTGCACCCTCCCCTCCAACACCTTCCCCCACCACTCAATACATACACTGTGATGGGCCATAAATATTCAGTAGAAGTTATCGTTTAATACGATGCCAGAGAGTGGCTGTGTGGTCTAGAAGTTCAGTATGTTGACCTCTGAATGTAAAGTGCAATTGATTCCAGCTTCTAAAGGCGCACAGTATACTTAACGTCTTACTCGTAAGAGTTAACAACCCCGGATCGGTCGTCTCGGAGCTGCAAGTGCCGTGCGGTATAAAAGCCAAAAACTACTGATCGCAAGGGAAGGAAAATATTTGACAAACATTCATGTAAACAAAACATTTACACCCACTCGTGCAGAAATCCCACACAACACAATTTTCCAATAAAACATGAACAAACTTACTTCAGAGACACACTTTTCACGGAACATTTTTAAAACATCAGAATTTGATTCTAATACCGTAGGACGCTTACAGATTAAGCCTTTTGACTCTGTATCGCGAGCCAGTGCAAAGTTAACTATTCACTTGTGGCCGACACGCACTCGAACATTGTGATTCTGGTGGGTCAATGTGAGCATTTATTTACAGATAAAAATCACTGCAGAAAGCCCAGTGGATGCCTGCCAGAACATTTCTCAGGCCTAGCTTGGTCAGGGCTTGAATGAGGCCCAGGGGGCCCTAACTCCCACACATGCACAGCAGAACACATACTTCATGCTTCCGTTGGTGTCCTGATACCTCAGCCATAAATTCACCTCCCAACAAAGCGAAAAACATTACAGATGAAAACGCAGCACTCTTTCGGCAGCGGGTGGCATATTGCTTTTCACGCCTCACCCCACACAGACTTTCCATGAACTCATGATATTACTATATGTTCATATGGCAATCCACTGCTGGACGAGTCTCTATCAACGCCTTGAGGGCCGCGAAGGATGTTGGACCGTGCTTAACCATGCTGGTTTGTAAAGGGTGAAGGAAGTGCTGCACTGGCCACCTGTGTTTTTTCACTAAGTGGTCACCAGTCCCAGCACCACCCAGGGTCAAACCCTGCTGAGCTCACAAGTTCAATACATAAGGAACGTTCCGAGTGAAGTGGTCATGGACCGTGTTACTCCACTGCACACTGATGCCGGCAGGGCGCCTCTCAGTTGCCAGCGATTCGAGTGCTTGCTTTCTTATTAAATCTATTTTACTTGTTTACGTCGGAGTATGCAACAACAGTAAATTGGATTTGCATTGTTGTCGATGCTCTTTTGACCCGGAGGACATTTTACAACGTTTGGTCACCAGAGTGATGGCACATGTTGTGTTTTACGACAGAACTGACCACGTGAAGGTTTTCATCTGCCTCTTTGGGTGGAATGGTTTTAAAAAAGTAAACACAATTGTAACCCGTTACTTTTTTCCAATCGCCGTACGAAAAGTTAATAAATAGGATTATAATTATGAATTACATTGCATTTACTCACAATGACATCAGAGAATGACCCTGGAAGATGATACAATCGCTATAATTCTGCAATTTATTCAATTGCTCTTGATATCAGCAACCGCAAAAGCATACACAGCATTCTCTACAGAATGCCTCATAAATGTATAATCAGAAAGCACAGAAGTTTCCTTTGTATGCGCTTTATATTTTTATTCTTAGGAAATGCCAAAATCGCGTAACAATTAACGTAAAACTGTACAGACTTTACTAATGTAATTTACCCACTAGGAATAATGTAAGAAACCCACAAGAGACCCCCGCCCCACTCACGAAGGATTGTTTGAGAAACTCCCAGTGGAATCTCAAAAAAACACACTTGAAATTCTCACAGGGCCCGAGGAATTCCTTCGTGTCATCTATTTTTTTTTCTCTAATAGCACGTCAGATTTTTGTCAACATGTGTAACATGTCACCCCTTGTTACCAGTGGATATCTTTAGACACCCATCGAAAAGGGTGGCACACGAGTGCCGAATAACGGTGGGTTTGTCATCAGAAATAACCTCTGCAAAAACACACGCATACAAAAACATTTCACGAGTTTTCATAAACGTCTTTCCCGATACTAGAATTACTTAATGGTCCAGGCACAGCTTTCTAAACGCCATGTAATGTTCTTTATAATAGGTTCTGTATATAATTACTCTTTTGACTGAAACACATAGTCCTACCACTAAATTACACAAGTACTGGCTGCTATTGGAATGCACGACTTGATTCATTTCAAAACTCATTTGAGGGTTTAAAACGTTTTAGAAACAAACTGCATGCATTCATCGGGCAATGCTAGACTGTTCAAACAAAAGGGTACTTTTCTGATTCTTTTTCCCTCTCTTTAATTCGCTCTACACCCTCACTGCTACTAATCAGGAAGGCGGTTAGTGGTAACATGATGTTGAAGAGTATTGGTTTTCAACCGAATGCCGACCGACAACGCGGACATTTAAAGATGTTAAGTTAGCTGCTTTTCATCAAGCAGAAAGAGGGCATGTATAATTGATTTATAGCAGTGTATCAAAAGGGAGGGATGTTATCTCCGTTAGCGATACTGTAATGGGTGTATACAGTGGAAAAGCAGCGAAGAGGGCAGAAGAATCAGATTTTAAAGCAGTCGGTAAGGATATCGAAGAAACACAAATTATGCACAGGGATAATATTAACACGGGTCATGAAATGAGTTAATGCTTTTATGGTTAAATCAATGGCGACACTAAAAAATACGCGACTATAACTGAGAGAGTAAATAATATTACAATGGTGGGGGGGGGAATGAATGACGCTAACATTTCGGTCAAGGTGGTGTTTTGATAAAGATTCTGGATAACGTTCTTGTCAAATTCATTTCTACAAACACCGATTAGATACGTATAACATCTAATGTAATAATATATGAATATCAACGTAATCATACGATATGCAGGAGTGGGCTGCGCTCCTTTCCGACGTATTGTCGGCTTGTACCAGTGTTGTCCGACGTTTCGCGCCACGCGTTTCCTTAAGAACCTCCAAGAAGCACGTGGAGCGAAATATCGGACATTGTGTTGAACAACACGCGCCACAACCAGAAAAAAAACACATGATAACAATCACACAAACATTCGGCGCTTGTCGTTTAGAAGTCAAATCAAAGGTTCAAACGCTGCCAGAGGATGCCTCCAACGTGGGAGGCGAAACGTCGCGAAGAACATATAGATCGATGTTTATTATAACAGCAGATAATACTCAATGACTTTGCAAGCTCTTAAAGCGGGATTCCTGCAACACAACAAATGTACGAACTAACCAAACGAGAGAGATCCGTGTCGAGCGTTCCTGCTATCCCAAAAGAACAGCTATGGAGGAGGTACGTCGACTCAAGTTGGGGGGGGTGGGTGGGAGTGGGCATGACTTTGGCTTCTGCGTGTCCTTTCAACACATACCTCTCTCGCCACTACCATCTCGCACAGGCGGCGTCGCAGCCGCGGGTGTTGCAGGAAAAAGTGGGGGTGTGATGGAATCATGTTTCTGTGAAAGTGAGGGTGTCGCAACACCCGCGGTTGCGACGCGCCTGATATTCTCCCACTTTGGCCGCACGTCCCGTTCCACTGTACCCACGGCCACCCCCGTGTGTCGCCGCATTCTGCCTCTAGGAACGTGCGGCGCTATTTCGGGGATGGCGACGGCGCCATGGCGGTGTGGTGACGGGTCTCGCACTCGGACGAGCATCCGCAAGGGGGTGGCCGGCGAGCTGACACCGCTGGTGGCCGTGGGGGGTGGTGGGGAGCTGGCGGGGAAGGGCAGCTCCCACACGGAGCTCACGGGCTCCCGGTAATCTTGCCCCGCGCGTCCCAAACACATCCGTCACGCATCCGGCATCTCTGGCCGAGTGCGGCATTTTCTCGCGGTCATCCGTCACCCGCCGCCACCACCGGTCGGCGTGATGCCACAGATACCGCTACCACCCCCCGCCACAGTGAGGCTGCTGCCACCACCGCCACTGTGATTCCCACCGCCACCAATGCTACGTGTTGTGGTTTTTTTGATGGTTGATTTCATAATAATAATAACAATAATATAATGACGATTTACTTTTGTAACGCACGCATTTTCTCCGGGCGCGATGCACCCGTTGATTCGCAGGCGCGGAGCCATGCTCAGTCGGTTTGTTGTGACTCGGCGAAGAGGTGACTTTTTCAACGTTTTTTTGAAGGCTGTGGGGGACTTTGTTTGACGCAATAGGTGTGGCTACAGGCTGTTCCAGGTTGTGGGTGCCGCGACCGAGAATGTTGGTTATTTATTAAGTCATAACCGAGACCCTCACCAGGACAAACCAGCCATCCATTTTCAGCAACCGCTTAATCCTGCACAGGGTCGCGGTGAGCCGGAGCTTATCCCGGCAGACACAGGGCGCAAGGCAGGGCTATACCCAGGACGGGACGCCAGTCCATCACAGCGCACCGGGGCTGATTTAATCCACAGGTCAATTAACCTATGCAGCAGCATGTCTTTGGACTGTGGGAGGAAACCGGAGTGCCCGGAGAAAACCCACCCGGACACGGGAAGAACATGCAAACTCCATGATTTAAATGTTAATAATAATAATATCATTTATATAGCGCCTTTCACCCGAGGGTCACAAAGCGCTTAATCTTGTATATATTTTGATTATTGTCAGCAATTCGCATGTTTGTTGTGTCGCAGGAGTCCCGTAAAGAGCTTGCAAGCTCACTGGGTATATTTCTACTGTAATAATAAACATCTATATATATATACCAATGTGATTACCATAGTGACGCCACTAGCAGCACCATAGTGATGCACCCACTATCATCACCACTGTGATCCTGTCACCACTACCACCACAGCGATACGCTTTAGCTGTAGAGAGCTTTCAAGCTCGCTGGGTATTTTTCGCCTGTCATAATAAACATCGATCTAACCACTACCATGATCCCATCACTAACCGCCACGATTCTGTCACCACCATCGCAATCCCACCACCACCACCACCAAACACAATCAGAATATGAAATGTTTATTTTACTAAAGTGATCGTATAAATGTTCGGCATCCGCTTCGAATGTAACAGGAGTGAGCGCTCCACTCCCAGGGAAACGTTTCGCCGTGAACTTTACCGAAACCGACACGAATACCAGAGTTGGCATTGCGAATTTGGAAACGCATTCGGAGCGTCTCATTGTTTAACTAAGATGTCTTCATTCATTTATTTCCTGCTAATCATTGCCCCGGTGCAGACTACCGACTGGGAGAAAATTAATACGTCGATTAACGCCTGGTTGGTCCTGTAACAAGGCTTCACAGGTCTGGCGTCAGTGACGTTTCCCAATTGAGAATTTAGGCATTCAGGACACGGCGCCACGTTTCGGCTCGCTGGGACCGGCCGACTAAGTCTCGCTTTCCGCGAGCCCTCTAATATTTCCCTGCAGCGCAACACAATTTTTTTCTGAAACCACTCTCAGGCTGCCCTCTCCCAGTCCTCGCCCTCCTGGTACACCGAGCGAGCCGGGGGCCCCAAAGCGACCCTACCATGGCACGCACGCACACACGCACCTCCCCGAGCGAAAACGCCACACACGGGACGAAAAAAAAGCAGCAAAGAAAATCGCACTCAGGATAATCGTGTGGAGGAGTTGAGCTGCTGGAATGAAGGAGGGCTCTAGGCTTTCGCTGCCACGCACCGACTGCACCGAAAAGGAGCGCAAACGTTGTTAATGAAAAACGACCCGACGCAGGTGCGTGCCTGGGACGGTCGACTGCGTTTCACGACACGGTGACCTATCGGCTAAAAAGCTCCGGTCTTTCTAACCCACACCCGGCCGCCCCCAAACGGAGCCTGGCGCCCCCCCCCTCCCCATGGCATCACGACAATCTCCGAGGAGACGCTAAGCAGCTCTGATCGCGGCGACAGGTGTCCAAACAGTCAGCCGGCTCGGAGGACCTTTCACCAGCGCCGGGGACGCGGAGAAATTGAACGCGCCGATTTGGAAGGGCTGTCTCCTATGGGGGGGGGGAGGCGAAATGCGAGCGGCAACACATGCTCGGCGCTGGAGAGCAGCCAGGCACCGACGGCTCCCCGCTCCCACAGGCAGCCGCCGCCGCTCTATTTTGGCCGTGTTTCCCGACACACGCTAGCGGCTTAGGGGAATCGTCAATATTTAGGCCCGAGCGCGCCTCGTACAAGTCGCAACAATCGTACGCGCCCGCGAATCAAGAGGCGCGGCGAACGGGGCAAAATGTTACGGAGAGCGACGTGGGAATTGTCGGCGCGGTCGCAGCGTCGCATTAATAATAACGTGAATTATTTTACATTTATTGTCGCGCGCGATATACGCGTCGCGCTAACCGGTGCTGGAACGGAGACTTTTGTTCAGATGGAGAGAAAAAAGGGGGATATAATTTGGCAAAAGTCTCTTAATCTGAATTTGCAACTGTTGTTCGGCTGGAACGCTAAGCTTTTGTAATGGTGTAGGTTTTCGTGGTTGTGATGTGTTGCTCTCGAAAGGTGTTTTGGGGCGGTCACGTGTGTTGTACGGTACGATGTCTGACATGTCGCGCCAAGCGCAAGGAGATTCTTGGGCAACTGAATTAACTGATTTAAGTGCTCAAACACGTCGGACAAGTTCACATTGAAATTTGCGAAACATGCATTTGTCCCTCTTAAATTTGTGCTGCGTATAAAAAACAAGCAACATAATTAATCCTTAAAACATGCTTGAATAATAAAACACTCACTATACAGTATATGGTAATTTGAGATAAGTTTCCAGAAACTTGGCTGAAATGCGTCTCAGCCGCTGTAATCTTTGTCCGCGAGCTGGTAATTGACACAAAAAGCATAACAAGACTACACTTTTTTTTCTCCCATTATTCAACACACAAAGAATTTTAATTGCGGTAACTTAATCACACCACGATTATCCGTCCATCTCAGCTGTAACCGGCGAGCCTGTTTTCATCCACTCCAATGCCAAATGCGTCCGCTCAAACAGAGGACAGTGCCTGGGCCAGAATGGTATGCTTCAGCCTGCATGCATTAATGTGCCCCACTATGGATGAACGCTTCAGTGTGAAAACAAAAGGTCTTGTGTGGAACCTGGTCAAATGTTAAGTGTGGAGTACCCTTACACACTGGGCCGCTCGGGCTGCCAATCAGCCAGGCACTCATGAGTGTCACAGCTTTAGCTTCTGCGTATCAACAGCTCAATTGTGCTCAGTGCCTCCGCTGCGGGTAGCAGCATAAAGGCAACTCGGAGAATACGCCGTAATGTTACGGATGCAGAATAATATGAGAGTGGATTTGGATCGTCGGGGACACACCCCAGAGGTGTGGGGTAAAGGAGCAACTTGCTCTAGACTTCGTCCAAAACACGGCCTCGCAACAGGCCTTGTTTTCTGTCGCTAATGAATAAGATATATATTCATTCATTCATTTTCAGAAACCGCTTAATCCTGTACAGGGTCGCGGTGAGCCGGAGCCTATCCCGGCAGACATAGGGCGCAAGGCATGGCTATACCAAGGACGGGACGCCAGTCCATCACAGGGCACCGGGGGCAATTTAGTCCGCAGGCCAATTAACCTATGCATGTTTTTGGACTGTGGGAGGAAACCGGAGCGCCCGGCGAAAACCCACGCGGACACGGGGAGAACATGGAAACTCCACACAGAAAGGCACCCCGAGCCGAGATTCGAACCCGGGACCTTCTTGCTGTGAGGCGGAAGCGCTACCCATTACGCCACCGTGCCGCCCTAAGATATATATATATATATTTTTTATTACAGCAGAAAGTACCCGGTGAGCTTGCAAGGTTTGGATATGGGATTCCTGCGATACGACAAACGTGCGAAATAACCAACGCAAACTAGATATAAATAATCACAAGGTAGTAAAACGAATTTACGGCATTAAAGAGGTACCCTCGTGGCATTATACCCAGATTTCCAGTCCCTGGTCTCCAAGACCCACCGGACAGGCCTATAAAAAATAATAATAATATGATTTTATATAGCGCCTTTCACCCGAGGGTCACAAAGCGATGAATCACATTGCACACGTTTGAAAATGGTAATAAAGGGTTCAAAAGTGCCACCATAAAATGCCTTGCTCACACCTCTCCTGGGCAGAAGAGGCTGCCTCTCGAGGAAGCTCCAGAGAGCCCGTCGAAGGAGTATTTTGCCTACTCTTCGATTTTGGCCGGACGTCTTGGAAGCCGTGGCAGTGCCCACACTTCACGCTCTACACTGATATCGGATATCTCTCGTTACCGATATCTCTCGTTACCGATGATATCGGATATCTCTCGTTGCCGATGTTAGCCGTGGCAATCGATCAAACTCGGGTGGCCGGGTCTCAAAATTCTGGGAACCAACCGCTGTGCCACCAGTGTAACCGTACCGATAGAAAACACAGCCCTGTTGAAGCCGAGTGGAAGTCTCAGCGAAACGTCGGTACCATCTTTGAAGGCAAGTGCTGTGCGTGCTCGCTCGTTTTCTCCAACATATCGACGGGTGCACTACACTTACGCACTTTATCACATGACCTAAACTCATAAACAGAGCTTCACTACGGATAACACAGCATTCGCCGTATTTTCTAATTCACAATCTAGAAGTGCTCCGTAAAGTGTAAAGTGTAGAAACATCGCGAGAGCCAGTGGGTCCACCCCCCCATCGTCTCTCTACAGAAAATAATGAAACAATCCGTGATTCAGCGTTGACCTGCCGTCACGACGGGGTCATTATTGGCGAGAAAAGCAAACAATCGCATTCCGGCAGACACTGACGAATAGCTCGCGGGGCCAAATGTGAGAGACGAAAACATTCCCGAACAGTAGTAAATGGAAGTCGGAGTTTGCGCTGCTCGACAAGAAGCCTCGCTTCTTGACACTCGCGTTAGTTGGTAAAGACATCTCCCCTCCAGGAGCGGCCGCCGTCTCGCAAGGTCAGCAGCCCGGCTTGTTCACGCTCCCATTAGTTAGCTTCAGCGGAGTTTGTCACGGTGCTAATCCCACTCTTTTTCCTGGCCGTGTTCACAGGTAGTGAGGAGCTCTCTCTCTCGGTCCACCCCCCACACACACAAACAAACAAAGACAAAGATCTCCCGTATAGCCTTAATAGACTGTGGGGGGCAAGTGCCGTTAGCGAGCACCTATGAAGGTCGACACTGCACGCGTGGGGGTGGGTGACCAGCACCACGCCCGGCCGCCTTTGTCTCCCTAGTGGCGATGTTTACACACCGCACCAGGTACTCATTTGAGGCCGAGTCGACCTAGGGGTGGCCCAGGACCGGTTCGGGAAATCGTAACTGGTGTTGGCCGTGAGCTGGATTCGAACTTGGCTCGCCGGATTCGTAGACCGGTGCGCTGACCACTGGGCTACCGCTCCCCACAAATACAGCAGTTCTCACACGCACGTGTAGAGGAGGGAGCAGCTCACAACGTTTCAGAGTAGTTTTGCATGTGGAAGGGAAACAATGTCTGGAGCTAATCTAACGAGCAAGCAGCTGACACACAAAAATAATGTACACAGGTGGGACAACAGAATAGGAGCAAGCGTTCTTGCACGATTGTTTTGAAATGTAAAATAAAAGTCAGTGCTGTTTTGTATGAAGCAGGTATCTACGCGGATATGCGTTGTTCTAAAATGATAGCCGGTGCCCGAGACTAAGAACAGAGTGGCAGCCAAAGGAGGGAACAATCCGGAGTGCAAATCTGCCACAGAGATGGAGCAATGAATTCAGCTGCCGTGCAAGATCGTTGGATCGCAAGACTGCGAGAGAGGGTAGTGGTTTGGGTAGGCCTTCATCCAGCAGTGGACAGATCACGAATGGCGATGAGGACAGCTAGAGCAGGTCGAGACGTCACGTCTCTTTGTGACCAACCGTCACAAACGTGCAATAATAACAAGCACTTGCTCGACGAAGACAATTCGGTGCAATATATCATAACTAAACTGTGCGCAAATGGTACATTGATGGTTGCTCTTCAGAGCTGTTCTTTCGGGATAGCCGTGTCAAGCGCTCGCCCTGTCTCCCTTGCGACGTTTCGCCTCCCGCGTTTCGAGCGCACAGACACGGCTATCCCGAAATAACAGCTCTGAGGAGCAACCATCATGAATCGAGCCGTGAAAACCGACATCAATAAAAAATGATACATTAACAGGACAAATGCATCTCATAAAAAAAAAATCGAGACGAACCCGGCACTAGCGGAGCAGTGCTGCTACAACACATTTGTAGTTACGCAGGTGCATCCATTATTAACTCTGCATCGCGCGGTGTTGAAAAGTTCGCGACGGTGGAATAAGCGGGTTGGCGTTCCAGCATGACGGCCATTGTCCTTCCCTGCAACGCTGTCGGTGCAGGCTGTGACCTCCGGGTCAACTAATGCACAGGTCACGAACGCGGGTCGGCTGGCTCCACATCAACGCCCGCGTGATGCCGCTGAACCAGAAACAATCGCCGGCCGAACCCCAAACGGTCCCGCGTCTCCTCCACCGAGCCACGCCACAACACACTCGCTCACTGCTCAGGGTTTCGTCAGTTACCGGGTACGGTCTGGTACGTTGCGAAGCTGGCTTGAAATGTACAAATTATCAGCGCATCCATCCGCAGCAATCTTATATTATTGTTATGATATCCTACGTTCCCCAATGAATAGAATTTTTTACGAGTGAAATAAGGCAAGGTGGAATGTAATGCGCCAAATATTTCCTGGAATAGTGTTGCGACTTATTCCGGCAAAGATTGAAAGGAGTTGCCCGAACCTGCACACGTGTGCGTATGGTTATCCGTGGACGATATCTTACACATGTAGAGCCCTTCTCAATCCACTGCTGGATGACAGACTTCCCACATAGAGTTGCCACTTGTCTTGGTTTTCCTCTTTAGGAGGTATCTATCCTGGGATATGTGTAAGTCTGGCCCGGATGTTAAAAGTACTGTTTTTTGTTGGTTGCAAAATTAGATGCATCAAGGTATGTTTTCATTGAGGTAGGCAAAAGTATAAATGTACACACCAATCAAGGCAATACATTCGTATGCAGGTCTGGCCCTCTTCTGGGCATTGTTTCCACGCACAACCATAACGCCTGATGATGCTTCCAACGCGAAACGTCGCGACGGAGAGAGAAATATCGCTCGACACGGCTATCCCAAAAGACCATCATGAATCGAGCCGTGAACAGCAGCTATCATGAATCGAGCCTTGAAACCCCACATCACTACACAGATATAATTCTTCCAGCGATATTCATTAATTCATTCATTTTCAAAAACCGCTTAATCCTGTACAGGTTCGCGATGAGCAGGAGCCTATCCCGGCAGACACAGGGCGCAAGGCAGGGGAACACTGAGGATGGGACTCCAGTCCAATTAACCTGCCAGCATGTCTTTGGACGGTGGGAGGAAACCGGAGTGTCCGGCGAAAACCCACGCGGACACGGGGAGAACATGCAACCTCCACACAGAAAGGCGCCCGAGCCGAGATTCTAACCCGGGCGTCCTTGCTTTGAGGCCGCAGCGCTACCCACTACGCCACCGTGGCGCCCTCTTCCAGTGACATGTCCAGGTTTTCTTCTACCTCAGAGGCGATAACCCCATCCCCAGTCTGTGCGGGTTATGGGATATATTTGACCACACCCACCACGTTGCCAAGTGTGGGTCGGTGCTGGCCAGGACCGTTGACATGGGGTGGCGGCATAGAAGTACTGCACAGCACAAACGTGAATATTGCTGCACTGCCCTCTGCCGCCCACAACGCGGCCTCACAAAAAACGCGTTTGGCCGCACCTTAATTGAATGAATTAGGTGCTCTCGAGTTGAATTTGCTGTAAAAGTTTGGTATAAGCCGCCTGTCAGGCGGCCAAATTTGGGGCAAGCGGCAATTACGTAAAAAAAAAACCCATCAGACAGCACCGTAGCGGGGCCAGACGTCGATTACGCCACTGGTGCCTCGTAACCGTTTGTATATTTGGGTTTGATGCAAGAACCAGAAAGAATGTTCTCGCAACGTATATTTATTAGCTTAAAATGAAACATAACAGTAGGCCAAGGGGATCACGGTATGTCGGTACGTTAGGGGGACGTTTATTTATTTTCGAAATCAAGGATGCGGAGCACACGTCTGTAAGGCCGACTGGCGAGTGCAAGGCGCAAGATCTGACGTGT
>JAZEWU010000012.1:4715819-4733998 GCA_036362915.1 Geotria australis
TGTTGCCTCCCCACGTTCATCCAAGCCACCACCGACCCTCGCGTTCCGTGACGCCAAAAACTATAGGCTCCAGCTCACCGCAACCCTCTACAGCATTACGCCGTTTGTTACGATAACGATCTATCCATCTAACATATTTGGCCGCCACTCCGTCATTAATTCTCGACCATCGGGCCATCATCCTTTCCACGTCCTCATCCCGGTCTCTCTCTCGTGCCGAGCGCGTCGCAGCCACGGGTGTTGCGGGTGTTGCGACACCCGCACTTTCACATAAACATGATTCCATCCCCCCCACTTGTTCCTGAGGTAGTCTCATATCATATGTTGCGACAGCAGCACTTTCACGGAAACGTGATTCCATCCCCCCCACGTTTTCCTGCAACACCCGCGGCTGCAACGCGCCTGGGCTGGCATCCCCGGCGAGCCGAGGGATTAGGAGGTCGTGCAGAAAACGATTCCTGTCCATGCAATTTTGAGTCAGCAGGACAATTAACCTGTGCAGCATCAGCATGTCTTTGGACTCCACGCAAAAAGGCACCCGAGCCGGGATTCGCACCCGGGACCGTGTGCACTTGTGAACCACTTCTCATAGCCGCGATTTTATTTTTCCGATTTGACGCGTGTATTCCCTTTCCAGCCGCTCACCGTTAAGCATTCGATAAGACACGGCGCGCGCTTTGATATGTATTAATAGCACATACACGGGAACTTTGATGTCGATAACCGTGGGTGTCGGAAAACATTCGATGCATTTCACCGCCTCTGTCATTGCAACCGGGGAGAAATGTTAGGAAGGAATGTTTATGCACATGACAGACGCGCCGTGCGCCCAACGTCCTAACATGTATACACATATTTTTTGTTTTATCAAAGCAAGCACCAAATGTTGTCGGTCAACATCAAGGAGTCAGATGAAACGAACGTTACAAAAATATCAATGTTGGTAATGGCTCGTAGGCCATTAATACACTCAAAGATTGTGCGGCACTGAATTTGCTGCGCGTTGACACCTGCAATGTTGTGAAAATTAGAAGGTATACACGAAGATAGATCGATGTGTATGATTACAGCGGAAGATACCCAGTGAGCTTGGAAGCTCTGGAAGCGGGATTCTTGCTTTACAAACGTACGAACTAACATAATATTATTACGAACTAACCAACACAAGAAAAAACATTATAATAATAGACACGAGAATCGCTCTACCGAGCTGTTCTTTCGGGGATGTTTCGTTAACACCTGATAATGCCTTCAACGTGGGAGGTGAAACGTCGCGAAGGAGAGAGAAGGAGCACACGAAACGGCTATCCCAAAAGAACATCTATGGAGAGCAATTCTCATACATCGAGCCGTGCCAAACCTACACCATTACAATAATGCAAATGTTGGTGTGCAGAACCTCATTCCTCGCCTTGTTGGCGAGCTTACTGATTATTTATAAAAGCCACGAAAGGCTCAAGTCTGACATTTTTTTTTAAGTAGGGACGTGCTTTGGAATCTTTGCCATATGGGTGGAAGGATGTCAGTGCCTGGAGAAAACCCATGCACACAAGGGGATAACACTTAACGCGCCACACAGATGGACTCAATCCACAGGCAGTGTAAATCCAGTGAGTGGACCAAAATATCTGGGGCCCACTCTTAGCTGCCACCCCATCTTTCACAGCTCGATGCCTATAACACCTGGTGTGCACTGGTGAAGCACTAACCAGACTCTACCCTTCATCGTTAGAGGATCTGAGAAGACTGGCCGCCTTCAGGATGACTGATCATAATCGACACAAAGGGTTGTGTACTTCTATTGCTCATCAGTCAGCCGTTGGAATGCCAGACAGTTGTGGGAGCGATCGAGAATGCCTGGACATTACAGGCAAAAGGTGCAGCTCTGCGATGTCTTGCTCTCTCCGCTGCTGTACGATTGGCTTCCACTAGAGGGCGAGTTATAGTCTCTCTGGTGGGTATTTTGGCCTATTCTTCCATGCTGGCCATAGGAACTTTGCAATATACCGACTGACTGCGATGTACCTATGTATAGGCTAAGCAACCGATCATAAATGTAGCTTGCACATAGTTATTTTTTGGTTAGCGATTATAAAGAAGGATTATTACTACTGTGTACTGAGATAGGTTTTCATGGCTCGATGTGTGGGATAGCAGTGTCGAGTGTTCCTTCTCTCCTTCGCGACGTTTCGTCTTCCACTTTGGAGGCATCATCAGACATCATCAGAAACGCCCGATGACTTCAACGTGGGAGGCGAAACGTCGTGAAGGAGAGAGGAGGAATGCGCGACACGGCTATCCCGAAAGACCATATATGAGAGCAATTATTTACTGTACTACTATTAGATAGATAGACATTTATAATTACAGCAGAAAAATACCCAGGGAGCTTGCAAGCTCTTTACAGGATTCCTGCGATACAACAAACATGCGAATTTACGTAAAAAATATAAAATAATAACTAAACAAAAAATTGCAATTTACACACAGCATTGCACATAAGTGACAAAATAAAAAGTAAAAAAAAACCACAATGTAATTAAAATAGTTACACAATTAAAAGGGTTAAACTACGAGTAAAGAAGCCGTTTCTTCCCCGTAACCGCCTATGGAGCTGGAGTCGTAGCACTGTGTGGATAAACAATAAAGTGCAGGCTGGGAAACCGGGACAGGCTTTCGGCAGCCCTTCACGAACTCGGCCGATTACATATCAAGCCACGCTGTGCCTTCTTGGCAGCTGCGCTCACTTTCAATGGGCCTTACAGATTATTATTTTTTCACGCCCCTCTTTTTCGTACTGTAATATCGCACAATAGAGTGTCATTATGGGATTAGGATGGAGGAAATTAGGTGTTTATAGAAAATTAGAGCATTCAGCGACACAATGGAGTGGGGTGGGCTGCTCTTGGTTAATAACTGATTTTCTTTGAGTGAATCAGTCCCAATCACACGCATGGTGTATACTGTACATGTATAAACCAACAACAAAAGATCCGCTGTGCAGTATAGCCCCATGAAGCGGCTGGGGCAGGTGTTGTGAGCACCTATAGAGGGGGAGATGTGGCCGGTACCACACCCTGGTCTCCCCAGTACCGATGTTTATACACACTACGCCAGGTATTCATTTTAGGAGGATTTAACCTAGCGGAGGGTTCATAACTAGTTCAATATACGTCGTTCAAAGAGCACGGATTGCTCTTTGAACGACGCAAGTGGGACATGGGCACCAAGATTCAGCCAGTGTGTATAGAGCGATTCACACACACATACACACACGAGTTTACGTGTGTCTAAAGTATAGAAAATTCTGCAGCCAGGATCCGCTTTGTCAGTCACAAGAATCCATTTACCTTCCGTCCAAACGTTTTGGATTCGGCCAGCAGTCATCATCGTTTTGATCTGACAGCCATCAGCGTGAAAGAGACAGTCACAGGCAGACGGAGAGTTAGGTCTTGAGCCAGGATGCGAATGAGTGGCGTCAAAGCAGGGACTCCTGGAAGAATGTCGATGCACCACTGCCGCTACTTGCCAGACCCGTGTGGGTCCCTACAATGGTTTAAGTTGATCAAAGCGTTAAATGAGATCCGCCGCTAATCAGGAAGTGTGCTCGGCTCGGTATTTCACTGCACAGCCGCCTCCTCCACGGGTATAACACACCCGTATTACACACCCGCTATTATTCAGCCCAGGTTTAGTTTGTGCGGATCAAGGTTTTATTTTCAAAGCCACAGCGTCTGTTGTCTCTGGGTGTTTTCTAGACTTACAGGCCACAGATTGTCCACATTTCAGCCTTTGTAGTGCCCAATTTGCCATGAAAGGCCACATCAATTAAAATGTATTTCTGGATAGAATTTCATATTCTATGTATTTTTGAAGGGACGCGGGTGTTCTCTTCATAACACAGTATTTGCATCCATGTGTTTTTTTTCGGCTGTAATTACATGCAATTAAAATTTCATCGGCACATTATAATGTGACCTTACACCATAATTGTCTTCCGTCTTCCATTCCGTTACCCAATTCATGTGGTTTTCCCTTAGTCCGCACACTTGAGTATTAGGCTAAGCCACATGTTTTTGAGATCAAGTGTAAATTAACGAAATCGCTAATACTCATCTTGTACTCCCTAAAATGTTCCGCACGGCAATTCTGCGCGTCAACGGGCAGGCCTGGTTTATTTCTGACAGAGCCCACTGGACTTGTTCAAAACAAGCCAGTCCTCTCCACGCTGCCGATTCCCCATTCTTCCCAAGTCAAGCGGCAGTAGTTCAAAGCATGATTGTTTTCAGCTGCCGCTTGATTAGGGTCAGTGCTGCAGCAAAGGCGTAGTTTCATAGTTCGGTAAAAAAAATAAGTATTACGTTGGCTCCGAGAGGGAGGCCAAGTGCAAAATTACGCATGATCTTTAAGCGTCAAATTGACACTTTTGTCCACCGACAAACCGTTATTTGATAAGTCTTATTTGAAAATAGCTTAGTGTAGTGGGCACACACCCTCTGATCTGGGGTGAAAGCTACTGACATTTCTTACCGGTACAGTTGTATAGCAACCCCTGTGCTGAATGCTTTGGCCACCACTTTCTTATCAGAACGCCGTACCGGATTACAAGTGTGTCCACCAAGTCGGAGCGCACGGATATAAAGTTCCGTCGCCAATCAAAACCGCCTGACTTGACCTCATTGACGGGCTTGCAGCTCGGAGGTGCTGATGAAACAGAGAGGCAGGCGGTGGAGGCGCTGCAGTTGCAGTGACCGTCTAGGTTTGTCAGTTCCGCGAGGCAGACCGAAAATAGACGCGATCCTCCGCACAGCGTGAGCAGACGGCAGCTGTTGGTGTCGCGAGTCGAGCAGAGCACGACCGGGAAAGAGGAAACCGTTGCGTGATAAAGTGGCGCGAGTTTATCGGATGCGCGGAAGTGATACGAACGCCGCGCAACGGCCGCGAAAATCCACACGACGCCGAGCTCATGATCCGCTGCATTATTCTATTTGCGGCTCCGGATATTTGTCTTAGACTCAGTGGCGTGCAGAGGTTTGGTGAAGCCCGGGGCCAACTCCGACTCCTTGATTGTATGCCCCCCAAGACTCAAGTATAGGGCCTAGTACTGAGAAATGTGAGAAAGGAAGACAACTTTGGGAACTATAATTCATTCAAAAAATGAGTTGTAAGGCAGTACTATAACGTGTCGAAGGTCGTCGACAGGGCTCACTGGATGATGAAAAATAAAGTCGATCGGCAATCCGCGCCCAGCACACCACATCTAGTATACCTCGTAGCTGTGGCTACTAGGCAGGTACCTCTGACCTGAAGACCCCGAGTACAGCTTGGCTGTTTGCGTGAGAATAGGTCAGGCACGGATGGTTCCACACTGCAGAGTCAAGCTACACCGACGCGGTGACTTGCCGGAACAAGTGTGAACCATTTAAAATGTTTACCATTCCAAGCGGTCTTAACGAAACCTCACTTTCACTCAATGTCTACGGCCTCTTCGGCATTCTGCTATGAAGCGCCATTGCGTGCGTGTTCCCTTCAGCGTAGCGTTATTGACAGATGCCGAGATTGTGTTATTTGTGCACCACTGCCAGCGGTAGATTCAACAATAAAGCAATCTTAGAATCTTCAGATGAGACGGGGAGTACATTTTCATCACAACGACACCAGCCAAAATTCTTGCAAATTAACTAAAATCCCAGCTGTTGTGTGGCTTCCTAGCGCGTTTCACACGTTGTCATCGGGATTAAATATTTAATAAAAATACAATTTAGATTCAAGTAGCATCTAACTATAACCGCACGTAAAAGACGACGTTTAGTGAAAAACAGGACGCAACTGCAACATGGTACACCGACAACAATGAGTACATATAAGGAAAAGTTAGGTCTGTGATAATGAATTTTACCACATGTCAAACAGAGTGCCATGTGCGGGACCTGAGACTTCCACGCGTGGGACGAGCTGCGTGCCAAGTTCTGTAAGGGGGAAACCGCTGCCAGCCGGCCACATAATCTGGAATTAACCAACGGAGGGATTGAAAACAGGGCGGCACGGTGGCGCGGTGAGTAGCGCTGCCGCCTCACAGCAAGAAGCACCCGGGTTCGAATCCCGGCTCGGGTGCCTTTCTGTGTGGAGTTTGCATGTTCTATCTGTGTCCGCGTGGGTTTTCGCCGGGCACTTCGGTTTCCTCCCACAGTCCAAAGACATGCTGCTGCATAGGTTAATTGGCCTGCTGACTAAATTGCTCCCGGTGCCCTGTAATTAACTTTCGTCCCATCCTTGGTATAGCCCTCCCTTGCGCCCTGTGTCTGCCGGGAAAGGCTACGGCTCACCGCAACCCTGTACAGGATTAAGCGGTTTCTGAAAATTATGATGATGATGATGATGATTCTTCTTCTTTGCGATTCTTCGAAGCACGATGGCTATGATTGAAAACATGGAACAATAAGGTTGGATTGCAACCCGTGAAGTTTTGCACACAGAACGTATATGTTGCATGAATGCCTGCGATACACCAAGAATGCAAAGTTACAGCCCTTGTCATTCCACTGCTGGATTAAGACCTACTCATGCCGTGCGAGCAAAAACAAACATCTCTTTAGAGGCTTAACGCTTTACGCATTTAGGGTTAGGGTTTCATCCTTCCACAATTTAATGCTGTAAATTCGATGTCTTATCTCGTGATTGTATGTATGGTTTGCGTTTATTATTTCCAAGGCTCGTTGTATCGCAGGAATCACTGGGTATTTTCTGCTGTAAAACATCTATCTATGCATTCTGACGAATGGGGTACGCGTATGTAAATTCACGTCAATGCCATAGCCTCAGACACTTTACAGCTCTTTGTTGATCTACTGCTGGATGAAGGCCGTGTCATTCGTAGAGGTGATTTGACCACACCTCATCACTCTGATCAGTGTTGGGTAGGGAAAGGGAGGTGGTCGGAGTTGGGGGAGAGAATCTCCTAGGACCGGTTCATATCCCCCTCGCCACTGAAGTCATCCATCCATGACCAGAAATTTGATTCAGGTAACCGGGTTTGTGGCATAAAGTACTAACCGCCGCGCTGTCACTCCTGCACCCAGAGTGGTTAGATGCCAGTGCATTAATGTGTCCCTTCATGGAAGTCCGTTTTGTTTATTCAGGTGGCTCAATAAAGCAACGCCGGCACCCTTAGAGATTTCACAATCTCAAAAGACCAGATTTTACAAGAAAAAAAAATGCTTTTTCAGGACAACTAATTTGCGCAACCCCACACCAGTTACAGGAATTTTCATGCACGATTTTATTCTTTTGTGCTGTTGGACCTCCAACGAAAACACGGTCCAGGTGGTCTTTTAGAAAGCTTGGCAATGTTCATTCAGAGAAACATATTGTCAGTGGAAACGGAATACTATAGTGTAGTGTATACTATAGCACGGCCAACGCAGTCTCCATATCACAAACGCACACGTGGTGCAGCGGTTAGTACTTTGGGCTTACAATACAAAGGTTGACCTCCCGAGACGGCAGTTGGAGCAGCTAGCAGGGTGCCCGACCCCACATGGCGGTGTTGTTCCAAGTGTGTAACACGTTCTTCTGACGCCAGGACAAAGGTGCAAGAGAACTTAAGAGAGATGCTGGCAATGCAAACGTGGGAATTTAAAGCTAAAATGTTGATACAGTTTGAGAAGAGTAATGAATACATGTGGAGAAACGCTGAAATAAGACAAAAGCCTTTGTGTTCTCCACGTTGATAAAGCTCTATCAACTACACAACTATAAAAACGCATACAATACAAAGATGTCCCGTATAGGCCGGATAGACTTTTGGGGCAAGTGCTGTTTGCGAGCACCGATGGAGGCCAGAAACGGCACACGAGGGGGTGGGTGGCAAGCACCACGCCCGGCCGCCTTTGCCTCCCTAGTGGCGATGTTTACGCAGCGCACCGGGTACTCATATGAGGCTGAGTCGACCTAGGGGAGGACCAGGACCGGTTCAGAAAATCTGGTGTCGGCCGTGAGCGGGATTCGAACTCGGGTCACCCGGTTCGTAGCCCAGCGCGCTAACCGCTGAGCCACCGCTCCCCGCACCAGGCATCATCAGCACACGCGCTTCGGCACAGCAACAACTCTGGCGACGCGCGTCTGCCTAGACTCCGCAGTCTACAGCGTGTCCTCTTCCCGCACAACTGACCACCCCCTTCCCTGCTGCCTCAGCTGTCCGCCCGATACATCCGTGGCCATCGATGAAGACCGATTGCCCTCCGCTGCTCCTCTCTATTCGTCTCGCTGCATCGATGGATGTAGGCGTCGCGTTAAACGACGGCGCCGAGGATTTGGCCGCGCGTTGAACGCAACGTGGCAATGCCGTGTGATGCAGTGGCAAATCCTCAACGCATCACAGCAAGAAGCGCGGCTGGGTTCGATTCCCTGCTTGGGTGTCTTTCTGTGTGGAGTTTGCACGTTCTCTCAAGTGTTCCGCGTGGGATTTTTTGCTCTCTTCCCAAAGTAAAAAAAAAAAACCTCGGTATTTGGTGGATAACAGTTTAATATATGTACGGTATAGAGGAGGCTGTCTCTGGTGAATGTTGGCGCCGGCTTAACACGTGGCTGCCTTCCCCCTTACCCACCTCCCCTGTGGTTACTCTCGCCTCCGCAAGAGTGAGTTAAACTTTTGTAGAATGTAATGTCATCTAGCAGTGAAATGACAAAGCGCTGTAAGTTATAACCACAGTACATCTTGAGACTTTAACCTCGCCATTTGGAAATGTGCCTACTATTGAGCAGTTAAGCTAAGATCAATGATAAATAGCACACGCCAACCTGTCAGTTGAAATGTCAATTAACAATACATCGGTCCATCGTCGGCACGCACACACGCCGCGTATTTGCAGGCAACTGTTAAATACGAGCAATTCCTGCAGAACTTAGAGCGATACTAATGGACCAATGTTGACAAGTGGTTGAAATACCCGAGCGTTAGTGGATGAGCCAGCGCCCTGAAGACAAAGTTTGGTGTAACTGACGAAGACGCAAAACTGCCAACACTGCCGTGTTGTGGGACGACGGGCAGATGGTGGTACAGCAAGTTGGTTCCTGAACCCACGTGTGGACCGCTGATCGCGTGCAGTCCCCTCGCATGTGGTGTGACTTCTCCAGGTACTCTGGTTTCTCTCCCACAAGATGAGAAGAGACGACTGTTTATGTGGATCAGTAACCTACATATAATCGAGACAAGACTGTGTGTGGACCGCGATCCAGACAGACGAGACAAATCAACACGAGACGACTGTCTATCTGTATCAATAACCTATATATTATAATCTAAACACAAAATGCTCCCGAAATTAAACGGGACATCTCAATGCAGGACCCTCCTGAAAAACGTCTCATTGATGTTTTCATATGCAAAATAAATTCCACTGAACGTACGCAGGGCGCGGCACGATGACGCGGTGAGTAGCGCTGCGGCCTCACAGCAAGAAGTTCCCAGGTTCAAATGCCGGCTCGGGTGCCTTCCTGTGTGGAGTTTTCATGTTGTATAGAGCAGTGGTTGTTAACCTGGGGTGCACGCCCGCCCTGGGGGTGCCGAGATGCCCTTGCTGAGAGGGTGCGAGACATGCCCGATGTTTGTATTTATTGTACTAAATACGAATAGTATTACACTGTATTTATTAATAAGGGGTGCGAGAACATATCTTGAGAACCAAAGGGGCGGAGGCTGCAGTAAACGTTAAGAACCACTGGTATAGACCAATGGGTTTTGCTCCATTGCGCTCTAATGTCCCAATGTCTGCCACGTGTGTTTATGACGCGTGGTGGTAGCCCACCCAAGCACTATGCAGGCTCCATCCTTGCTCATCTTCCGAGGTTTGACAGTATCGGGCAAATTCCGACCGATTTGCTCATCAGCTTGATTGCTGAAAACATAGATACAATTACTATAATTGAGGAAGCCCGTGCATTACCACTGATGGCTTTGTCCAAGTTGGACATTGATGGTCATTAAATCGCAAACATACCCCCGAGAAGAACCTATTTTAAGAGCATTAGATTTTCCAGAATTACATTTCAAGCGGTTTAACCTCATTTAACCGAATCCGTTGTCACCCATTAAGCTATTAACAACGATTTGTTTTAATTCAATTGCGAATTAAAATAATCAGGCATGGTGCGTGCAGCACTGATTTGGGAAGGGGGGCGGTTTGTACAATACCACGCACACACACATCATAGCCCGGTCTATTCCTGTCATGATTATTACTGTACTGGCAATAATCCAGCATTGCGGATGTACAGCGCTTTGTTAAACCGCCTCCTCCACGCTGTGCGGTTAGATAGGGGGGCATTGACTATACCTCCCCACGCTGGTCAGTGCGGGTTGGTGAACGTGGGAGGCAGACGTGGGTGCATTGGACCGTACAACGATAGACTCGGCTGCATTGACCACCACCTGGTCCCCTTCAGGCTCTATAGCAAGGCATTAATACACGGTGGTTGCCCATCTAACCATGATCCAGGCACAAGCCTGCTTAGCTTCCGAGGTCTTCCTAGGCGCGTTGCAGGTGAATCGGTCAGAGAATCGTAATGAGTTTTGAAAAATCTGAAAACGATCGAGTCCTGCATAAGCTCAACATTGAAACAATAAACAATTTCTACGTTGACATGTTATCTTTGTTGGAAAGTCATCGTCAGGATGTGGTGATTGAGATATTAAGCTGTTGCTTTCATTTTGCTGTCTTTCCTCTAAGCGGGCCCCACGGGGTTCGAGGTGGTCTCTCGCCAACATCAGCCACCGGCTGCTCAACAGGCCTCACTCTGCCGATGAGCCTTATAAAGTCGAGTGTTTGCTCACTTCAATCAATTACACTGCGAACAATCAATCCAAAACGCCCAGGCTCATCATCATCAAACAGCTCTCCACTGCTGGATGAAGGCCTCTTCAAGCCACGCCAACCTCTCACGATCCTGCATAATTGCAGCAATTCGCAAAGCACCTTAAGCAAGGGCCAATTTCAACGCTGATGTTGACAAAACTCCTACCCGTTCAACGTTTCATCCACATTCTTCGAATAAACCGCATCCCCAATGCGAACATACCCATTCCAACTTTAGCTCGGGGAGGCCAAGAGGCAAATGGGGAAAACAGTGGGTCACCAGAATTGGACAAGAACGCATTTGCCAAGGTCGGCATTTTGCCCACTTCATTAAGAGACCGTTTAAAACAAGTCCCAGCCCACGCGTCTCACCATCCCACACGCTCCCCATCTTTCGCGAGAACCTCGGAACGCCGCGGAGTTGATGAAAGACGCATTCAAGGAGGGCTCTCGGCGGCCTGCGCTGGGCGCAGCTGTGCACATGAGCGACTGTCAGATTTCGCTGCGCCAACGCGGCTTGAGTGCATCAATCTCCGTTGGCGCTCACTGGAGCCCGCCAGCTCACTTGCACATACCGTATTCTCCGGATTGTACGACACCACCGCAAAGTATGTCGCGCCTCCCGAACATGTGCCAGGTGTCAATACGGTAAATGCAACATCGATTCTCACCGGATTGCCGGAGGCTTCCGCTTTACAATAATAATAATAATAGCATTTTATATACCGCCTTTCACCCGAGGGTCACAAAGCGCTGCACAAGGACCGCGAAGTGAACGGCATGTCAACAATGGAAGAAAAAACAACCAATAAAAACCAAAGGAACAAAAATTACACGAGGAACACCGAGTCCTATAATCGGGTATAACGTGGGTGATCCATTGATACCTACCCGACTAGAATAGTTCAAAATGTACATATGCGGCCCTGGTATTTTTGCCCATGCCACTGCTGGTGGACGGGCCTGCTCTAACGGGAATTCTAGAGCAGGAATTTTCAACTTGTGACACCTCAAGGCCCACTTGGGTCCGGTCTACACGGACCACTAGTTGGCGCTGGTGGCCCACTGATGGGTCGCGACCCATCGGTTGAGAATGGCTGTGCGAGAGCTCTCTTCTGGTCGAATATTTTGCCACGTGTTCCACGCCGCACAGACGTCTTGGAAGAGGCGGGAGAGCACTTAACACTTTACCCAACGCGCATAATTACGGAGAAAGGAATAATAATAGCAATTTATAGAGCGCCTTTCACCCGAGGGTCACAAAGCGCTGCACAAGGGCCGCGGAGAGAACGGGGAGTTGCCATTCAAAGCTTCTACGCGTCCCCCAGCAGTATCAAAGGACTCGTTACACAATTCAACAATCTCTCGACACGCTGTCAAACAGACGGTCTATGTTGGACAAAGTGTTGAGAAAAGGGTCATATTGCCGATCTATGAACGGATAACTCTGTATATTTATACACACACACACACAGAGTGAGACGGACAGAAAACGCAACTCTAACCTGCATCCGGAGTGGCAAGGCCGCGGAGATGGGATGAAGACGGTGACCTTCTCTTGCTTCCGTACGCCGATCTCCTCTACGAACGGACGGCAATTTATTTTGTTGAAAACTTGTAACGAAATATCTAAACACACTTTCGAAAACTAGCACACGCCAGGCAGCTCCGAGGGCAGCTGTTGCCGTCTCCCTGTTGACTTGGCGCAGCACAGGAGGATGGTGGGAGAGGGGAATTAATTACCGTTCATTGGACAGGTTGTGTCCCCTCTCCTGATCAGCTGGATTGGAATTGATTTGTAGAAATGGATCGATCTGTGTGTGTATATAACAAGGCTTGACATCCGTCAGGTCAGCGATAATTTACTGACTTCTCATTGGTTGACAGTCTGGTTTGACGGCACATCCACCCCACTGGCTGGCATACAGAGTATATTGTTATCCATAGCATAGCTCTTTTTCTGAGTTTAGGGTTATACTATGGATAACATTGGTCATGAAAGCCTTCGAGTTAAAGAGTATATTGTATTTATTTAATTTAGCTAATTTATTCTATTTATTTCATTCATTGCGTTACTTAATTATTTCCCAACTTCTGCAGATGATCTCGCCATTTAGCTGTAGGCTGTTCTCTCGGCTCGGAGCGCTAGGTCGCATCATTGCAACCTAGCGCTCAGCAATAGATCTGACGTCGGGGGCCACAGGCTGCAATAAAGGCCAGTTGTGAATAATCCACAGATGAATGTGGAGCCCCCTGGAGAGCTGTTGATTACTTGTGTCGCCTTCTTAAACCTGTTTGGACTAATCAACTGTGATTGTGTGTAAATGAACAGTGCCTTTAGTAGAGTGTAATATTGATGTAATTATTGAGGCGTCGTCCTGGTATAACTTGATTACCTATATAAGTTAATCCGATAATCATAATAGCCTAATTGAAACCTATGGCGATCTAATTCTGATCAATTATATTGTCATCTATCGCCCCACTGATGTTCACAGTGAGCATATTTCCCTCACTCTGAAATCATGTAATATTTAAAAAAAATTACGGACTGTAACGATGTAGGTTTTCACGGCTCGATGTATCCCGAAAGAACAGCTTTGGACAGCGAATAGCATTTTAATTACTAATAGAAGATGCAACGTCGGTGTTGTGAAGGTTGATAAAGTTTGTGCCGTTTTAATAACTTAATCCGCCTATCAACAAAGCTCTACGTTCTGAACATTGAACTCTGTGGCTTTCAGGTTTCCCAGGATAAACCCTTTGTTATTTCGAATTACCTGGATTGCCTTTATGAGACAGTGTCCATATACTTAGAGATTCTAGTGCCACTCACACTCACCCAGTTGAATACAGTAATTGTAACATCGCATTGATGTTGCTTGTAACTGCTGTCATCTGTTGTGCTGTGTGCTGTATTGACACGTCAATTGATTATTTTTAAGGTAGTACTATTGACAGCAATTTAAGAATCGGAAACCCCGCAATTTTAGTTTGTTTATTTTAATGGTTTGGAGTGGTGGCGCAGTGGTTAGCTCACTGCGCTATGAACTCAGATAGAAAAGTGAAATTCCCCACCAGAGCTAACTTCACTGGCGAGCAGGACCTGAACCGGTCCTGGCCACGATCCTTTACAAACCAACCAGGGGCGTATCTAACGAAAATAGCGCCTATGGCAAGCACTCAAATTGCGCCCCTATCCAAACATCTGACACCATCTTGTAGATAACGTTACCATAATATCAGCTCAAAAATACAAGTCTGGTCATCCTGGTACTTCTCACCCATGACAATCAAACACAGCTCATACATCTGAAGAAAATATGTTTTTCACTATCCGAAGATGGCTCGTCTGACTTTATTAGAAATTGCTCAGTGGCGCCCCTTTCGAGTGGCGCCCAGGGCACGTGCCATACTTGCCATAGCCGAGATACGCCACTGAAACCAACTCACATTGACCAACGTGATAACGTATGGTCAAACAGCCCCCGTGTCCAACAAGTCATTGGAGTAACAAATGGGTAAGAATTATGTGTATATTTATTAAGCTATGTGTATGTGTGTTTTTTTTTCGTTCACATATCTTCCGTTAACATCTCCTGCCGAACAACTGGTCAAAAAAAGAGCTACATGGCTCAACGGTTCCTTCCAGCTGACTGACTCTGAGTCTGTCTGCTCTTAGTTACCGCAAACAAGCAGGGAGTTGTAATATTACTTAACGTTATGGGCATCCAAGCCTTCTCTGAATGCCAAGGCAAAACAGTCTGACAGATAATCTCCACATTCTTCTTGCATTGTGCTATATAATAAGCCGATCAGATAAAGTGTGAATGTACAAATTGAATTGCGCCACCGACTGATGGTATACATTCCTCACACCTGTGGAGTCCTCTTCACGTGAAATATATATTCCTGCAATGGCCGGGCATTCCATAATAGAGAATTCAGGCCGGCAGCAGGACCTTTCAACCCACATTCAAGAGTCGAGTAAATCTCATTTCATAGCCCATATTTTAGTGGCCGTGAATCTTTGGCGTTGAAGCTTGGGTGCACGTTAATTGTAATAATCACAATCGGGACACTGTCACAGCGCCTCGTGAAACGTGCCTAAAGACACGGAGCGTGATTTGCTTCATCAGGTCCACGCTCATAAAATCCCTCGTGTGCCGATTCACTTTAACAATTTCTGTCGCGTAAATCGGTGTTTTACAACAGCCGTTATCAACACTTCGTTTAACAGTCTACGCAGCTCATCACAGCACCTACTTCACACACCACGCTCACGCACAACCTTCGCACAACGCCGCTTCTCTGTCGCAGCACCCACAACTTGGAACAGCTTGTAGCCACATCTCCGACGCCAAACACAATCCCCCGCAACGTGGACCTGAAGAACACCTCTTCACCGACTCACAACAAACCGACTGAGCCAGGCTCCGCGCTTCCGAATCGATGGGCGCCATGCGCCCGGGGAATATGCGTGCGATAGAAATATATTATTATTAATCAACCGAAACGACGCAAATACCTGTTTATTTCGAGTCAAAAACACACAAGGGCGATAAAAGGTGCAGGTGGGATTGTTTTTCGGGGCTCGTATCACCACCTCCTGTAAAAGTCCAACGTGAGGTTGTGTTTCATGGCCAGAAACGTCTCGTTCAACAATAAGAAAATGAACAAGCCAGCACCCTGTCTAAAGATTCGAAGCGAGCTCGCGAAAGGGAGCCTTTCTTAAGCGTTCACTTCTTTGGACCCATACTCCTCTTACAGGCATGGGTATTGGGGGGTGGGGTGGAAAAGGGACTCAGCACTTTAACCGCTTTGCAAAGAGTTGCCAACGTAAGTGCTGAGCATTGTGAGAACTGGCTTAGCCGTGGCAGCGGCGTTGTGTTAACAAATTCATTCAACAAATTCTCCTAATGAAACGGACCTCTGCGCTGCTGCCGCTATATCTGTCCACCACACTAATGCAAAACATTCCCACGTTTTCCCGCTTTAAGGATCGGATGGAGGAGGGGGGGTAGCTTCTTAAAGACACGCACACACACACACGCTAATTTGATTGAGTATTATTGCAGATAATTCAACTAGCAATCGCAACACTTAATCCTCGAAAAAAACCGTGCACCTTTCATTGTATTACAGACCTCAAAACACTGCAAATAAAGTTTCCCTTCCAGCCAAATATTAGGTTTCCGGGATTTGATGGAGGTTTTCTTTTTAACATTGCTTTGAAATCCTGCTTGTACAATAAACTGACATTATTATGGTTCCGTTGACATCGAATGACATCCAATTAATTCCGCGTCTGCACTTGGCCAGTGAAGGCGTTGCAGCTGGCGTCACGCGTCACTTTCAAACGCAGCACAGTTGCAGAAAACGAACGTATATGAAGCGTTATGATCTTTGATTGCTGCAATTAGACCGTACAAAGCCTTTAACATGTACGTTTTTCATATAAATTATAAGCGTGTATCAAATAATTGCATGTGCTGTACAGACATGGGGATTTCTTTTTTGAAGCAACAAGTAGCGCGGATGTAGTAGTTTTTATTTGTTGGAAACTACAGCCCTTCTTTAACCGACTCGGAATAAAGGCCTCTATATGCCATGCGGGTCATATGGGTTGTTTGACCATACTTCACCACCTTGGCCAGCGTGGGTTGGTGAGGTTGTGTGACAAGCAACATTTGCCCATTTAGAGGTGCTGCAGACACGAGGCACGGAGTGGTAATGGCAGCGGTATCATTCATCAGTTCAGCAATGCAGAATACCAGTGGTATCATTCATCACGTCAGTATTGTGGAGTGCTGCTCAAATATTATTCCAATCCCTTTTTTTTTGCTCAATGCAAACAATTTGGTTAAGTGACGGCTGTGGAAATGTCAGGTGGCCGGGTAGCCTAGCGGTCAGATAACTCAATACCTAAACAGGTTAAGAGTTGAACGTTTCATTCCCACAAATACCTCGCTATCCACACGGCAATATAACAAAAGTGGATACGTACTCACGGCAATAAAGAACAATGCAGAATATTGAGTTGCATCACGGATCTGCCTTGCACAATACCTGGGAAACTGGCTAAACGGGATCATGTGCAAGAAATCAAATAAACTCAAACGTTGAGGTCATAACCCTTTCGAATTAAAATAGAAGCAGTGTAACATTATTCAGTTGTTATCGTTACACAGCCTATTCTTGGGGAGCAGTGGTACAGCCTTTAGCGCACTACACTGTGAACCTCATGACCTGAGATCGATTACCGGCCACGGCTCGCGTCAATGGCGAGTGATTTCTGAACCGGTCCCGAATCCCGCTCTCCCCCAACTCCTTTACAAACCCACACTGGCCATCGTGGAGAAGTATGGTTCACTCCCCTCCACGAGGGAAATGGCATGGCGAGGCCTTTTCAGAGCGAATTAACAGCTTAAAATAACACTTTATATTACACCTATGCGTTAAAAAAAAAACCGTAGCATTTGCTTGCAAAGCATAAACATAGGATGCAAATGAAAATGCGTTTACAAAACACACATACACAAGACAGACGCCCGAGAACCCTTACCTTTATTTCCATAAACTTACAAAACATTTTATATTCCCAAATGGACCTCCCCATTCACGCGTCAGAACAAGCTGGCAAAACGTTTGACGACTTGAAGTAGCTAAAATGAATAAGTTGCTCACACTTTCCTGGGTGGTTTATTTTAGTTTCTTAACATTTCAAATTTAGTCGCTAAAGAGTTGTAGGTAAGAATTCACTGTTTGTGCACTCACTGATGGAACTAAATCCTCCCATGTGTGTTCTTCTGACTTTGAGAATGTGTATTCATTACAATGTGCTAACACATTTTGAGAATTAAGTTTTGAGGCCTGCTAGAAGTGCACCCGTCCAGTGTTGCCATCGTTCAAAAATAATTATTCTTGATACGATACTTCTGAGTACAATGAACCGCGATAAAACTAAATTATTCAAACTTTCAGAAAATGTAAGCAGAATTGAGTTCATGAGTCGCTTGTTTTTAAGTGTCAAAATGATCTAAGCAGAGAAATAACCAACTTTTTTTCTTAAATATATTACAACATACTGGTGGAAAATGCAAGGACCAGAACTCATTTGAGGATTTCCACAACTAATCACACACACTAAAAAAAACATATTCCAACAGCAGCTATACATTTACCACCCCAACTTTAAGAACAGTGATATAACGCCATTCAAATCTAGGGAATAGACAAAACTGTAGTAGTTAGGCCAAATTACAAATAATATACAAGTGTGAACTAACACACTCCCATAATGCAGTTTGTGTGATGGTGTTGAAC
>JAZEWU010000012.1:4735402-4778898 GCA_036362915.1 Geotria australis
TGCCAGTAGTGATGAGGATGAGTGTTTGGGCAATGGACCACCACAGGACGCGCTGGTTTGTGCTCTCGCTCGTCTGTCGGAAGCGCTCCTCCCGATACTGTTGAACAGAGACAAACACAAAACGGACAATAGTTAAAGTCAAATGACAACATGATACATATGAGTTTTAAACAGGCAAAACTTAAACAGACACACCTTACACTCATGTTTGGTATTATTAGAATACCAGAAATAGCTTTGTGGACAGTCTATGTACAAGTAGAGCCCTTTGTCAATCCACTGTTGGAAGAGAGTCTTGCCCACAACAGTTTTTATGGATGTGATTGCTACAAAGGTCACTACAGGATGGTGAAGGCAAGAAGCATGCATGTGGGCACAGAAGTATAACACAAATGTACTGCACTGTCCTCTGCTATTCACTGCGAAGCCCACCATCCTATAACAACCTGGTGTGCAGGGTATTGACGTATTCAAGCACTATCCAGGTTCCACCTGCTTAGCTCCCAAGATCAGACGAGATCTGCCACATTCTGAACCATTTGAACACAGGATGCTGGTCTTCCACCATCAAAATTTCCAGCAGTTCACACGAGTCTAAAAGGGTACGACTATACTTGTTAAGTTCACAATTTGTGGAAGGAATGTACAACACCAGTGGTTTAAACATGAATGATAACAGGATTTGAAATTATTTTTCCACCGACATGATAACACGTAACTAAGCAGTGTAATATGTGAAAGTGAGATTCCTATTTACAATCTAAGGTTCACTACGGGAACAATTCAGACGACGGACTTGACCAGGGGGGCTACCCGCTGCTATCACATAGCACATGGGACTTTCATTTTCCAATGGGCCTTTTTAATAAGCCACACTCCCTTTTCAAAACAGACCTTGAGAGTTATAGCTCGCAATCAGCTTATCAAAACAAGGGCTGAGTAGCCCCGCATTGGGTTACGAGATCCTGTCCGCACTTGGCAGCTCGAAGGTTTCTTTTTTACACTGCTTTTCTGCAACGCATTTCCGGACTTGCACCGAATGATGGATTGGACTTCATTATTCCGTTTGTGGCAGGTTTCCTTCCTTAAATGGTGTTATTTTAAACGGAAACCAATCTCCGGCATGAGGCCGCTACAACAAGACCTTTTGTTGCGCCAAAATGGGATTGGTGAACAGAAGCTTGTTTGCTCAGGCACAGAGTCCACGCTCTCTCCATGCCATTATCAGTCAAGGTCACACAAACCACGTTGAACCCTTTCAGCACGTGCGGCACTTCACGAGGACCTCTGCCTATTTTAATCTAATGCCGAGACGCTTCCTTATTCCTCAAGCAAACGGCGGTAAACACACACACACACACCTGCCGTTCATAAACAAAACTTTTTAAGCAACGTACTAGTCAGTGTGGGTTGATGAAGGTAAAGAGTAGAAGTACAGTACAATGGATTTTGCTGCACTGCCTTCTGTTGTCCACAACAGTGACGCAGAAGCCTATAACACCTGTTTTGACACACAGTCGGACCCCATCCAGACACTACACAGGCTCAACACTCCTTAGCTTTTTAGACCTGCCGAGACCGGCTGTATTCTGGGTATCATCACAGGCCTGTAAAAATATGATTTACAATAAATTCAATTCGTGAAATCTCTCAACTTTTCAACACCTTTATAAAGTGTACTGTGAGGCCATGACTTATACATGTGGAATGCATAGTTAATGATGTAAAGATGCACAGTAGTTTAAAATACTGGACTGAGAGCAATACACGTATTGAGAATATATGTCTGGACTAAGGATCCTCATATTTCATAAAGGATATGCACTTAATGTCAATATGGAAAGTAAATGAACAGACCATCCTCTGGTTTCATAATGGAACAGCAATTGAAGGGGAGTGTTTGGCATGGGAATACTTAGGTGCACGAATAAATGGAATGCAATAAAACTGTACTGCAAACATTCCTAAAAATCTAAATCAAATGTTGTAGCCCAAGGCAACGCAATGTTTATATAGCTGTCCATGACAAGATTATAAAGATTCCAGACAAATACAAGGTTTTGAATTTCAGAACCATGAGCATTGAATGTCCAAGTTGTCAGTAACACAAACTTAATAGCTTTACACAATAGCATGGTAGGGCTATAATTTAGATAGAGTAATTATGGCAATGCATATTTTGAACTTCAGATTTCTATACATTTATATTGCATTATAAGAAGTACATTTCATAATCAAGAAATGAGGTTAAACAAATAGCACTTCAAATCAAAACAATGTCATTGAACCTACAAATTATTTGTGAAAACAGCTGGCAAAGAGGGCGATGTTGAGACAAAAATGCCAAGAAAAACAAATTATTATAATTTCTATTTCTCCGACGAAGAGTACAACCCTGTGTTGTTCATGTGTTATGCGCCAAGAAGTCTCCACCGAGTTGCAAGTGCAAGGACAGCGCGTTCTTCACCAAGTTTTAACCCCTCTAACTCTGACACTGCATACCGCTGTATACTGTGCCATCAATTTTGGAAATTTATAAAGCATGCCATGGACAAATAGTGTCCTGGGAGTAACTTTCAAGCAACGATGCCAAAGAGGAGAGTGCTGAAGAAATCTTTATGACCCACAATAAAAATCAGCGGGTTTAATGGTGGCAGAATGATGAACTGGGAATTAACTTAATCCACAGCTTTAGGGACCGAGTGATTTGTGTACCCATGAGAGCACAATGCACGCACATGCAAATTATAAAAACATTTGACTTTAATTATAGAAATTGTTTCTTAATAAAAACAACATTTCTGACATGTTGTGGGCCTGTGTGCTCACAAATGACAACTTATCTTTTTGCATTATGCATGTTGCATGTGCCTTTGACGCATTCATAATACTAATTTACAGCTCTTACCAATCTACTGCTGCATGAAGGCATTCCCGCAACTTTTGAGCAAGGGAGTTGCTTGACCATACTTCAAAATTCTCGTCAACACGGCCTGGTGAACAGGGGTTGTCTGCAGCCTTGTGTCAAACTTAGGCTGCTGCCCAGTTCATACTGCAGTGTGCTACCTGCTGCCCCATTACTTTACCTCATCCGAGGAATTGTTATTCCCAAGAAAAAAAGAAATTGTGAGCAATAACATTAAAATAACAACGTAAAAACATAAAAGTTTGAAACTATAGTTTGTGAAAACAAGTTAGGCTAGTTTGATTTTTAATATATATTATAATGACCGCAAACTCAATCTGCAACAAATGCAGATGTATGAAAAACAAAATAAAAGTATTTACTAATCGCATTTACAAAGGTTTATTGCAAATGTGATGTTTTTTTAAGGCAACTTCAGGTGGCAAATTGGAATGTCCTTTCATGTAACATTCAAAGAGAAAGATAACACACTGGACGCTGTCTGCGGGGTATGGGCTTCTGCCAACACTCTCTAACCTCACCCTCTGTCGTCTCTGATGTAGAGTCAAATAACACACTTTTTTCACCTTAATGTTTTCCAATTCCATTTCACAGGCATTTCAATTGGAAGCGGCAAATCGCTATACAGACAACACCCAGGAAATGTGCAAAAACCAGACTGCTATTGTGCAGAAATTAAACTGAACCAATTCCTGGACAACACTTAACAGCACACACGTGAACAATGTCGACGGTAGAATGATGTAACGATGAATTCATCTGTAGCCCCAGACAAGGTTAAAAGCCTATTTCACACTGGAAGTGGAGGCAATTATTCTGAGTACAAGCATTCATTTCAAAAAGGACTCCCATGCCGTGAGGTCTCCGCACAACGAGTAATTACGGGTCGACACTCCATTTGTGTCACTGTACACCACCAGGATAAGGGCAAACCAATTTATTGCACATTTTCAAATCTATTACATTACCACCTTCGTGTAAATAGAACTCAAAAATGAAAAACTGCCTAATGGACAACGAATAATGCATAGCTGAAGAAACCACTCTTCCCAATCGCTCAAGACTCTGACGACATCTTGTGTCCATAACGCAACATTTGACCAAGAATGCACATTCACGGACATCCCCAGCGGATCAGGCAACGGATTTCTGCCAAAAAAGCAACACATGCCTGGTTGTAATATATGATAATTTTGCATTAAGCACGCGAGCCAAAAGTTGATTTATTTGTTATTTCCCTAACTCCCAAATTCATTACTCAGGAGTCTCATTATGCCGTGAGAGCACTGGTGGATGGAATCCACAGCACAGGCCTGATGTGCAGATTTCACAAGCAGGTGTGTTTGCACATCTGCTAACCCACAACGTGGGTGGCCCATACAAAACAATGGTGTCCGCTGCAGGCCTAAACACGTATATGGGCATTGGGCACGTACTACCTTCTGCATTGATTTGCTGAAAATTCTAAAGACGTTACATAAGTAACATGACACCTAAAGTCTAACATAAAGTTTCCAATGCCCAGGACTATATTTTTATTTTATTTTCTCCTCTGCACCGGCATGCTTGACCACATAACTGAGGTATTTAATATAATTATATTCAACCCTCGGGTGAAAAGTCGCTCTATAAATGCTATTATTATTATTAATGTAATTGCATAACAATGTACTTAATGCACAGAGCATCGTACATGTAAATCCTCATTTTACGTTACACATGAAAATACAACTTAACACGTGGCCGTTTTCGTAACATAAACATAATTTTTAGCAATAATAAGTGGAAAATGCTAAAGTATCCTGATTCAAGTCCATTATTTGGAGAAAACTGAAGCTGCATTGTGCATGCGCGACTTCATTAAAATACATTACAGGCCCGTGCAGTAAATCACTTGTCAACCCATCGCAGCAGGACTCCCACAGTGAAGTGTGCCTTGGTTTTCTCAGCTGGGCTGCACACCACACCACTTTTTTTTAACACCGCTGGCTCTCTGTGGCCTGTGTCAAAACAAATACCAAGGAACTAGGCAAAAGTCAACTCTGGTGAAATATAAAAAGAACAGTTCCGAGTGTAAATGGAAGCGTAATGTCTATTAAACACTATAGGTGAAGTTGACCCAAGGTTAACATTTTGGAACAACCTTGGTTTCAAACTGTGAAATAAAATAATTTCTGATTTTTGCTTTTATTTAAACTTTCAGACAATGTACTAGCACCGTTTAAAATCCATACTGGTCACAGTTTTGATAAGCTGAAGTACTTGTGAGCAGGAGTTGATGGTTCATACAAAAATACTTGTTAATGTACAAGCAAGTGTGAAATACAACTTCAGATTAGCCTGCCTGGTGGATGACTTAAGACTTTCACTCCATTTTGTGTTCAAGATAAATAACTCCATCTCTTTTAGCTGTGGTTGTAATGTGTATAAGTGTGAAGAGAAATTAAGTAAGATACATCTTTCCATCGCTTGCATTGGAAAGCAAAAAACATTGCAAAGGCTGTTTTACTGGAGAAACGTTATAAGTGTGCAGATGTAGATTACATTAGCAATTAAAGTCAACTTATAATGGTGCTGGCCCAAGTCTTGTTGGCGTCAATGCAAATCTCACCCGCTGATAATTCTGCTCCTTCTGAATTTGCTCCACCTGGTCCAACAGCTGCCGCACCCTGAGCTGCAGTTCTGTCAACTTGTCCTTGGCCGCAATCTCAGAGTAGTCGTTGGCGTGCTCGCCCACTTGGATATCCAGGTGTACTCTCTGCATACGGACACAACAGTGCATTGCAACGCTACCATCACCACCACCAACACCATGCATTCACACACCATTCAACTGCGATGCTCGTGGACTTCCATCAACAACTGCAGTGTTTACTTGATTCGGGATATAACATTTCGTCACCACCTCCTCTGCACTGTGCAATGAATTGCCAGGATTAAAGGCGACTATTTATTTGGTCTCGTGATATATGACCCATAGGTACGGACTTAAAAAATATGTAGATAGCTACGATTTGATGCACATCGTGAGGATAGGGATTTAATTACTTGACAATGTTACCTTTCTACAATTAATCATGTGTTAGATCTCAGCACTCTCCACGTTGTAGTATCTGTTAACGTAACCTCTCAATCAACTGTAAATGCAGCACTCAAAAAAGTGCCAGCTATTCCAATTAACTTGCATATTAATGTAAGCCTTGCAAAGGAAAGTAAAAAGGATTCAGTGGAGAGACGGCATTAGTTTCAAACATGCAGGCTTAAAATCTGTTACTGCTGCTGCTGCTGAATGGACAAAGAACATATTTTTTGTGTAACTGCCTCAACATAAATTATATTCCCACAAGTGCTTTCGGTTTATTTTCACCAAAAGACCCCAAGTTATGTGCCTCTACTACTGAAGGGTGGTCTAATTAATTGCATGTCATGGTGCCGAGGAAAGAAAGAGCATCAATCTTGCCAACTTAAATACTGCAACAGCCCCAACCCTTCCGCAGCCTTCCCCCTTGGTTGTGGACATTTTGACAGCTGTGCCTCATCTGTACATTTGCATGCTTACGCATTTGTTTCTTTCGACAAATATATCATCAGGCGTTGCCCTGGACATAAACACATTTAAATTGCGTGATCCTTTTGGAACGCATCCACAGCCTGTCATTGTGATTGCAAGTGTGCCTTATCACAAAATCGTTCATTTTTAGTTGTGTTTTCAATGCAGAAAACCAAATCCAAGACATACAAAAAAGCGGATTTAAAAAAATAGTTTTCGAAAATTAATTTCAATAACTGTCAATCAAGAAATTACAAATAAACACACATGTGTTGTGTTAAGGCATTTAGTATTGCAATATGTGTTGAGACATAAACTAAAGAGACTACAAAACTAACTCCTAAAATATTTGTACAAGAAATACTTGTTGGCAGAAGTTTTCATGCCGGTGAAAGGAGCCTCTGTTATATAAAGAAACAGAATTCCTTCAGTATGAACCCCTTTCTGCTTTTCCTCCCCACTCGATCGCACATTACCGTAAATCCCAATAGTGCAATTAAACATTTATTTTCTTTACAGCGACTTGGTCATTGCAAAATGGAGTCGGCGAGATTAACTGAGGGCAATGGATGAATGCAAGCAGGCGGGTATCCGGTCTGCTCTGTGCCAGCTACCAGGCAGAAAAACTCATTAAGGGATTTAAGTGTTTTGTAGCACTGAAGAGTTTAACACAAACGACTACGGAACATCATCTGCGACTAACGTCACCCCCAACTCTGCGGCCAGAATCACTTAAAACTCTCATAAATCTAACATTCATCAAACTATGTTGTAACCTATACAGTGGATTTTGACGAACACTGAAGACATCCATGCATAATGAAATGAACGGTTAAAAATTTGCACAAAATGTATCTTGGAAACGTAACATTACCCAAAAATGTCCGGATGAAACTGAAAAATAGTTTCCTTTATTATCCCTTCCAGAGTACATCCTATTTCATCGAGGCAAAGTGAAAATCCATTTAAACGGAAATATACATCATACGAGCTCTCTGATGCGTTGTATGGGTTGTACCACGCATGGTTCGGTAGGATGACCGACGGTTCGCTCCAGGTGCTGTGAGCTTAACCACGCCGAACAACGGACGATACAGCCCGAAAAAAGCAAAACCCTAAGCAACTGTAATACATCATTAGGGTTTGTCATCGACGAGAGTATTTTCCATACTTACTCAATGGGTGGAGACAACGTAAATGTTAAATGTTTTCCCCATTTCAGGTAATATATGGTAAGTACATAACTCATCATCTGCCCACAACTCACTCATTATTTACAACATATTTGAAATGAAAAACTGTTTCAAACACATGTGATACTATTTATGGTAAGAATGTATATTAAGTTTATTCCCTAAACACAATTTGAACTAAGAGAAATGTAGAGGGTTTTTTCTTTTCACTTTCATTCCTTACACACCAATGCGTATTTTGTCCAAGTGGTAAGTTCTAAGTCTGCGATATGACATGTTAACATAATCTTGCACGACCATTTAAAAAACAAAAGAACACAAAAACGTTACATGCAGCATAAGATGTTATTTGTACAAGTTATATAAATCATGTACCCATATCTACGAAGCTGTTAAAAATGAGTCCTCAGCAGGGGAAAAGTTAGAGTATACCTATATCAATCACAATAATTGCGTCAGTGATAATTTTTTAAAAATTAAAAACATATTCTGGCTGATATATTTTGTTCCAATTACTTTATATTTAATTCATTCTGCTGAACACTAACAGGAACAACGTTTGCCATAAATAACATAGAAAGGTACATTCTTGCATTGGGTGGCCACCACCATCTTGTGGTTGTTTTACAAACTGCATGACTAAATTCGAGGGTCTGTGAAAAGTGGTCATGTAGCGACACCTCCCGGAGAAAACAAGACATGAGCATCGCGAAAATAGATTATATGGCGATACAGGGTTGGCAGTGATTCACAAGCACATCTTTTTTTAAACCTCAGATTCGTGAATAACACGCCCATGATGCGCTGAATGTGCATTGCACACAATTTCACCTATTATGTATTATTCCAGTAATTTTTACTGGATATTAAACAGCCTATAACAGTCACAATTATAATGTACAAGTCCTAAAGATAAATATTTAGAAGTAATATTTCCTCATCTTGGGTTGAAGACAGCAACTCTCTCCTCTACCAAGCCCCCAACTGACAGCCAAACTGCAAGTAATCACGGATGCTGCTTTGAGTTTCCTCCCTCGATCTCCATCAAATCGCACATCAATTACAAGATACCGCTAACCGAGATTCATCTTCGAAATCAGCCCTTGAACTTATCGTCAACAAGCTCTCCTCCTTTCATCTCTCTCTTCCCCTCTCTACATGCTCTTTGCTCCAGAAATCAATGCCCTCTGGCACAAATCTCCGCTCAATAAGAAATCACTCTTTCTATGACACTGCATCTGCTACGTGGAACGTCCTCCCTCTGGCCGGATGTTTGGCTGACTTCATCAGGCTTAAGATTTTAATGTTTTCTTCCTGTAACTGTTTTCATCTATTCACCTCTCATTCATTTGAAATATTCTACCCCCATGTTCGCCTTTGGCATGAATTGAAAGTCCGTGCTTCACATCCCTACAATTTCAAATTGTCTTCCTTATGTGCAGTATATCGGGATGCATTGCCATTTATACGCCTTAGAAATTCAAGTTTTAAATGTAAATATTTTAGCCTATACTACAGAGTGAATCAAAGCACAACTCAAACTAAAAAAAATACATACCTCTTTGGTTGGCAAAAGTAAAACAAAGTTTCCTGATAAAAACGAGTTTGGGAAGGTGTTATATATTCTGTTCAGAGTTGAGTAATTTGAGGAAATTCTACATGACAATGATAGAAGCAGGTGTATATTCAATGGTTCACCACGATTTTGGCTGTACAAGGAAACGTGACTAAAATCGTCAGATTGCTCGCACATAAAACGCTGACCTAGTACTGCTGAGAACCTGGGTTTAAATCCAGCGAAGCAATTACGATTAAACTGGTTCTTAAGCACAGTGAGTTGATGGTCTCAGCCTGGTGGCCAATTAATCCACAAAAAACAACAGTAACTTGGGTTTGGCACTTAATTTGGCTAAAATCCAGGTCTGAGAATTAAAACTATTGGATTGACTTTCAGACAATGACCATTACTTTCAGTGGCAGAGTGGGTGGGTAGTTGCTACCTCCTAATGTAGGCCAGAGGTAACGTGAAGGGATTTCACAGGCAGCTTTGCGACATGTGCTTGTGGGGGCCCGTTCTCCAACACGAAGGGTTGCACTGCTCTTTCAGGGTTCCGAGCATAATCATCATCTCGTGACATGTGAGAAAAAGAGAAAAAAATGAGGAAAAATATAAAGATGACTGTTACTTACCAAACGGCCACCAGCGAAGAGTGCCATCTTGGTCGAGTTGGAGTGGAGGCAGATCTGGTGCTCCCCGGGGGTGTGGGAAGTAAACGTAAAGCGACCCTCGGANNGTAACAAGAGAGGCTTGGAAGTACTTTTTAAAAGACACACTTGACAATGAAAAGCATATGCATCATAAAAGGACATTGACAAAGAGGTTTGCAAAAGTTGATTAGAATTACATTGATAGAGGAACACATTATTCATAATATAGCAGCTGAAGGTATGTAGGTTTGAAAAGAACACATCACTTTTAGTTGTAAATATGATGGCTGAGGGAATATCCACAGCATAAAAAACATCCACCACAGAGACTGAGCAATAACTGCAGATCATACAGGTGCTAGGTGGATTGTTATATCACAGGACATGGAGATGGTTTAGGGTAGCCTTCATCCAGCAGTGGATCTATCATGGCTGATGATGATTAATATCTTGTTTTCTAGTCTTTCAAAATACTTGCATGGTAAAGGTCACCAATGCCAGGCCTCAAGGGAAATGTAAACATCTACCATCATTTTTCAAGCTTCTTCACTAATAATTTCGTGTGAATGTGATGACGTGCAAGTGTAAGCCACATAAGGCAATTATGTAGCCACCCAGCTCTTCAGTCAAAATCTTCATCACATAAATTTTAAGTATAATACATTTTAAAATGTTTTTAATCCAGGCCATTCCACGAAAGAACGTAAAACATTGCACAAGATGACAGTTATTTATGTTTTTTGCTCTTCTGCAACAATACCTTGCCATCTGGGTCCTTAACCTCCACGTGCATTCCCAGACCAGGCGTGGAAGGAAGAAAGTCTTGTTTGTGCTTGTCCCAAAGCTGAGTCTTGTAATTGCCTGGGAGAGGAAACCAAAAATGTCCACTTATATTATAAGCATGCATAATAAAAATGCGATTAGCAAAAGACATTTTCAAATGGGGCACTGTCATCATTGAGATAAACCTGCCAGACATTCCAAACAGATGCAACTTGATTGACCAAGTGTCTAACATATTTGCTCATAGAAATGTATGTTTGTCAGCAATGAAGGACAGTCGTGCAAAAACAAGTTTAAAAAGGCAATGACATGTCTGAGCATGAAACGTTACCCTATAGAGCTACCGTTTCAGAATTTATGTTCACGTGTCAAAAGGAAACGTGTACATGCAACCGGATGTCCACGTACTTCGTAATGCAAAGGCTCCAATTTAGTTCTGTAATTTCATTATCAGCTCCTTGTACCACAATAGTGGTAAATAATGATACACAATTACCAATGTCACATCAAATAAGGGCTGTTCCAACACTAAAATATAAACAATTCCTCTTTTAAATCTAAAAAAGCATGCCTTTTCATGCATACACTGCTGTACAACTGTGGTGCCGAATAATATCCCAATGTCATTATAAAGGCGTTGGAACAGTTCATAGCAGCGATATAGACTTTCTGCCACGTACTTTTTGTTCCAAAAACTGGCCTCTTTGTAACTGGTATAGTACTAGTGAAACAAACTCCGTGGGAGAATAAACATATGGATAGACTGTGCACTTGTATGGAAATTAACCGGATTTGCGTTCAACCCAAAACCCAACCTCTTTTTGTAACGTCATTAAAAAGGGACCAATTATATTATGAGCAGTGTCACCATACCAGCGACACACTTAGCACTAAGTACCATTGAACAAATGCGCCAATAGAAAAGTAACCAATAGGAATGCTTACAGCTGCCCTCTTCAAACAAGTGTCTGCCTGAACAAGAATGGCATATAACGTGGTTCCAGTCTAAAACGATTTCCTTTGTAATAACCAAGAGCATGAGCCCCATTTGTTAAATGTGTCACATGTTAAACATCACCATAAACTTGAATTCATGCAAATGCTAGGTTTCACTTACAATAACGAACATTATCGATTAGTGATCATACGTGATGGCACGGCGTGGCACGGCACTGTCGTCTAGGAACTTCGATTTACAAAAGTCACCAACATAAATTATTCAAGTCTATAACAACGCACTATCAGACGTGACGAAAATTACGTTAAAAGTTATTTGAACACTTATGTACTTGACTCAATTGTATACACGTGCATGTGTAGAGCTCTAGGCCGATCCACTGCATGTCTCCACACACAACCCACCAGTGAGGTTTGGTTAAGGCAGGTAACATACCATTACAGTAGACCAATGGCTTTTGTTTCGCTGCACTCTTCTACCAATTACGCAATCCCTTAGTCCATTGCCTATTAAACCTATCCAAGCACTCTCCTCCAGGCTAAATTCTGCTCAGCATCCGAAATAGGTATTTATAAGCATTATTATACACAATAATCGCGACATACAAGTAATAGAACATTTCAATAACAGCAGCCGACGTATAATATCGATGGAAGGTTGAAAATCTGACAAGTAGGCAAGAACCCAATTTAAACACACTGCGAGGGCAACGTGTACCCGGAGAGCTGCACACACGTAACACGTCATCACGGCCTGTTTAATCAAGCGGTGCAAAACAAGAATCCTTGCAAACTTCGTTCAACGTTACCGTACATACACGTTCAGCAGGCAAACACAATATTCATGGAGGAAATGTAACAGTCAATATTGGCATAAACCTAAATGTTTACACGCTAACGATATTATTGCGCACAGTGCAGTACTGTACATGCAATGTCTCTAAAAGAATGTAATGAACCGAGTATACTGGTGTCAGGGTTCAGAGTTGTAATAAAGCTTTGTACACACGTGAAATGGTGTTTTACTGTGTGCGAGCGGAACTTGTGGTTAGCCACGACACACTCCTATTAACACACGTCAGCCTAACCACATGGCCCGGCTTCCAATACACTGCTACAATAGCCAAAACACTCCCGATACAAACCCGAAACACAATGCGCATAACTTGAAGGCAGATCTTATCAATTAACACAAATGCATCATCTTGCAAATATAATGTACCGTGTACATTAAAGCCCGCGCTGTCAAATAAGTTCGTTAAAAAGAAATATGTCTTCTTTTGACGAGAACACAGCGGTATAGGATCGCGTCAAACATTCATTTAGAGTATTTAATAATTACTGTAGCTTCAAACTCGCGTGTCTATATAGCAATGGAACAAGGAACCGATGTTAATCTCAATTACAAGTCAACCTGGACGCGAAGTTTCGCCTTCACTTGCTCGCACTCACCAGCCACCGACACTCAAAACTCAGGGCACCATCGTCAGTCCGCACTTCAACAAAACCAGCAACAAAAGCCAAGGGCGAACCTACTACATCGCCACGCGTCAACCAACGCGCGTCAAAGCCAGCGAGAGGAAACACCAGGCCGACCCCTTGCACGTCTGAAACCGCGGGCCAAGCCACAGCGCCCCGACTGCGGTAGCCCAGCCAAGCGGGACCGAGGCTTCGGCCTACAACTAGGCCGCACGGCCCCGAAGTGTGCCCTGTGGGGTGTCGGCCAGCATCGCGCACCTATAACCATTGTCTCGTCGGGGATCTCCTCGATGAAGCATTTCTTCTCTGTCTCGCCGATGTGGAAGTACAGCGCGGTCGACACGTCGACAACGGCCAGCAGTAGACAGAGCAAGGCGCACTTAGTCATTGTCGCCGCTTGTCGTCCTCGACCTCGTAGTCGCCGGGAAGAGGAGGGAAAGGGGGGGGAGGAGCCGAAAGAGTGGGAGGCGGGGTGTAAAGAGTAAGCGGGGACGGCGGAGATCGGTGGATGGGCGTGGGTATGTTAATAAAGGGGCGGGGCTGTCCGAGCGGGCGGAGCTAAATGAGACGCGGGGACGCGGCGTGGGCGGGAAAGTAGGAGGAGGACACCGCCGGTGATGTCGCCAGTCGGTGGAACGAATACGCTTAGGTGAATAGGGGGACGCGAAACAGGAAACGGTAGTGGGTGTCGGCTGAGCGGTACAGGGGCGGGGCAGAGGCGGGGCGTTCACGCCCTGGCCTCGCCCCCCGCACACGCCCCCCCCCCCGTCCCCCCACTGTGCGCATGCGCCAGGCATGCTGGTGGTGCCACGTCTGTCTCTGTGACAGGGCGGCGGGTAGTTCCGGGAGGAGGGCCTCTTGGGTGAGTGACACCGGTGCCTCTACTAGCTGATGTTAAGATGTCAGTCGGGCATCGTAATAGGATTTGTGTGCTAATTGATACCGCTGTTGCGTGACCGTGATGCAACAACACGTGTGCATTAATATATCTGCATGACAAGGTTAAGCGCATTACGTGGCACACGATGGTACCAGTCAATATATCTTCGTTTCTTTAAAAGCAATGCATTCTTGGAATGTGCCGCCGATCCATAATCGTTTGTCTCGAATGTGCGGAAGCGATTCGATCGTGACGGCAAGCTTAGTTCTGCAACGCCCCCCCCCTTCCTGACGTTAGGACGTGAGTCCAAACGTAAACACGTTGAACCATGATGTAAGCACGTAATCCTGGACGAAAAGACTGTACTTCCATCTCATTAGGGCGCCACATTCCACCGCAATGCCGCATTTGCTCGTACCACAGCGCTCAATTCAAGCGCGCCACGAGATGTAAACACAGCGCGTGGCAGCAAGAAGGTCCCGGGTTCAAATCCCGGCTCAGGTGCCTTTACTGTGTGGAGTGTGCATGCTGTATAGAGCAGTGGTTCTTAACCTGGGGTGCACGCACGCCCTGTGTATGCCGGGATAGGCTCCGGCACACCGCAACCTTTGTACTCCGTCCGTGTTCAGCTGCCGACTGAGCATACTTAAACATTTAAGGGATGACATACGTGCTGAATTCAAACGCACCGCGTCATGGCAACACGGCGGCGCGTACAGTAACTTAACGGTGCTGGTCCCTCGCTTGACGTCACCTCACTCCATTCACTTCTTTCCGACTAGACAGTGACGTCATTTAGCCCTTTCGCTGGATGACGTTGAATCGTTTCCGGAGCAACGTTCGTATCGACGTGGTGCTTAAAGGAACTAAGGGCTTCACCCGCAGCCCCGCAGCTGTTTTCATCGCTCATGGTACCCGAGCCTTTACTCGCGTTTCCCTCGTAAATAGTACTGGTCTCGGGCTTGCTGATGGTACTCAAGTTGATATTGGTGATCTTGTCAGTCATCCTGTGTCTAACGTGGTGGGTGGGTTGGGTGGTTTTGATGGCCGGGTGGTTTCCCCGTATATCCGTCGCCTTAACCATTGGCTGTGAAAGCCAAGCGGCTAAAATGTGTCCGTCTCCTCGTGTATAATATTGAAGATTCGCTCTCGAGCTGTCCACGTAGGTGGTTTGAGGCTTTGACAGCCAGAGAGAAAAATATGTTAAAGTTACACTCGGGCGCGACACCAGTGACTAGTGACGTAACTACCGCCTTGTCAGACGTAAAAATGCTTTGTTGTCATTCGCCAAGCTTCAAGATACAGTACTGTAGTCTGACCGGCCGAGACACGGAGCATATCGCTGTTTATACAAAAAATATTTAACTGCTCAAAGTGGATTCCGTCCCATAACGGTAAAGCTACTTTATCCGTACACCTGGCTGAAATTACACATTAATATGACTACTGTAGAGTACTGTTTAAGTGTCCAATACTAATGCTGGCCTTCCGCATATCCATCCATCCATTGTCACGAACGGCTTAATCATGTTACAGGATCGCGGTGAACCGGAGGCTATCTCGGCAGACACAGGGCGTGAGACAGGGCTATACATAGGATGGTACGCCAGTCCATCACAGGTTACCGGGGGAAATGTAGTCCGCAGGCCAATTAACCTATGCCTTCCACATAGTGGTAGTGAATTAATTTCTAGATTCCTTTAGGGTTTGAGGGATGAAGGTTGAGAAGACATCCCAATTAAGACGTCCACATGTTACGTGTCTTCCATCTTGGGTGGAGACGTGTACAGTGCTGTATCACGGTTTGCTATGTGATAATTGAAAGGAGAAAGAATATACGTTTTAGTACCGTATATTGTGAGCACTTGAGAAATGTACGAGCACAGTTTAAACAGCCGGAGGGCTGTATTGTGAGACTAAATAATGTTGACTTGGCAGAATCACCGCCGTACCTCCCAGTTAGTGCATGAGGCTTTACCAGTGGTAGCATGTGTGCCAGGAGCAGGGTTAGTTATTGTTTGTTGTACAAAAGCTCAATTGATTGAAGTGACATGCACCCTGTGGTGAAATAATAGGAGTTTCATTATGGAGTTTACGGCCCATTATGACCATCATGTTTTATGTTGGCGTGTGTACTTAAGATTTAAACAACATACATTATCTGTTCATACTACAAAAACGTTATAGGCTCCAATTGTGGACAAGAGTTCCAATTCCAAGAAAGTCATCGATGGTATTTCAAAAGTGTGAAACTTAGTGGGAAGTGAGTAGTAGTGGTTTAACTATAGACAGGTGTCACTTCCATAATGTGCAAGTGCACAGTGCAATATTTTCGTCTTTGCTTTGGACTATCCTTGCTACTGAAAATATATTTTAACATGAATGATTCCGTGATAGAGTTAATGCTCCTTATCAATATTGACTTGCAGTGCTGGAGAAGATAGGCAAGGTCAAGTGGAAAAACCAAGTATGAAGCTGTACTGCTTGAGCGTGCTCTACAAAGGAGAAAGCAAGGCGAACCTACTCAAAGCTGCTTACGATGTCTCATCATTTGGGTTTTTTCAGCGGTCTAGGTATTACATTGTAATTCTATAGCATTTAATTTTTTTATTGATATGGATATTACATGGGTAATGTATTTCAGGTTGACAATGTTTGACGTCACATCAGTGGTCTATTGGTGAACCATACTGGTTACACTTAAAATGGTCCCTTTTATCCCGCATAAACTTTGTTAGCACCTAGAGTTTCTGTGTAAGAGTGTTGCAGCTATATTAGTGAAGGAATACTATTGTAATCATCTGAAGATGAAAATTTTACACACAAATAAAAAAAAAGTCATCCATATCAAAATGTGCATGGTGACATTCGCAACAGTTACTGCAAATTATGGCTACAATAGACGTTTTGTTTAAATCAAGTGTAGCCAATGTATTTCATGCTTTGTTGAGTCTGGTCTAAACATGCACGATGTTTCTGCACAGTGTACAGGAATTCCTGGCATTCACGAGTCAAATCATTGTCGAGCGGACAAACCGATGCAGTCGTGCTTCTGTGAAGGAACAAGGTCAAACATTATGTCTTTACATACATGATTTCTAAATGAATGACGTGTTAGACAATTGCATTTTAATGCTATAAGCTATCTTATATTGCTTTTTCTTGAGAGTTGTTTATGTTTTTTAGCACTTATCTTACAATGTGTGTACATTTGACTTTATATTTGTGTTAGCCTTTAAAATACAAATCTTTCTCTAAAAATACACTTTTAGTCTTCATTTTAGCTTATCCGGCCAAACTGTAATGAGCATGCTATGCTTGCCGATGTTGTTTTGAGCCGTGTAGTATTAATGCACGCATTTCCCTGATTGTAGACTACTTCTGTCATGTTCATGTCCGTGAGGATGGGCTGGCTGGAGTGGTTGTGGCAGATCATGAATATCCATCACGGGTCTGCTTCTCTCTTCTCAGCAAGGCAAGTTCTTCTTCTTTGCGATTCTTCGAAGCGCGATGTTAAATTACAGTTTCCCATTTTCTTACACAGCCCCTTGCATTTTCATTGAACTCCGCAAGGTCTTTTGAGCTGCAGAGGTTGGGTAGTAGAGCACAGACAAGGCAGTGTTCCATAGTATGGTCTGCTTCTCCACATTCACAGGTGGTTGGGCCGGTCTTGGCAAGGCAAGTGAACTTGTCGCACATTTTCATTGTAAACAGTAGAAGGTTTCTCGGGGTCAGCCACTAAAATCCAACTCAATCCAATCGTTGGTAACAACGTTTTACAAAGAGAGAAAATATATATGATAGGCAACGTTTTGGGCAACAGCCCTCCTTCACAGCACGTAAATCATGATGCTGAAATGCAACTCAGTATTTGTCATGTGATTTATAGACCTAGATTGAAACCATGAGTCCCTGTTTAGCTAGCTACTGCTAGCCACCGTTAGTTTAAAACCCTCTACAATAGAGATAGAAGGCCCCTCGAGAGTATGTTTTTGCCTCTTCCATGCTAGCCAGGCATCTTGGAATAAGTGGGAGAATACCTACCCCACGACACTTGACCTGCCAATTGATTAACTGTGGTGTACTCATTAACTCCTACTGCTGGGTAGACAGGGGGATTTAATAAAATGTTCGTTTCCACTGCCACTCCGAGAGATTTAACCAGCAACCTGCGGGTTGCATGACTTGTGTGCGAACACCATGGCAACCTCCCCTTCTGTTATTACTAATTGACATGCCTTATATAAACTTAATGTTTAAGGTGTACACAAACTTACCCTGCATCTTCGATGGTTTTGTTAAGGTTTTGGAGGAGTTTTTTCTGCAGGTGAAAAGTATAGACTGGCCTGGAGGCTCCCCAGCATCAACCACTTTTGAAGGACTGGATGCCTACCTTGCAAAATACCAGGTATACAGTCTTTCAGTGTGCATATGTGCGGTAAACCATTATTGTACTTGTTCTGTGATGTACCAAAAAGTCAAAACGTGTCTCGGCATTAAGAATTAAAGTTGAAGACTTTTCCTCCATTGGCAGAACCCCAAGGAAGCGGATGCTATGACGAAGGTTCAAGCAGAGCTGGATGAAACAAAAGTCATCTTGGTGAGTGGTGTGGGTCTCTCACTAGTAAAGGTTTACAACACGCATTTGCTACATTGAGCTTTTATGATATGTGGTAGTTTACATTGGTAGTCTCAGCGATGGAGACATTTACTCTGTTTCTGCAGCACCATACCATGGAGTCACTTCTTCAACGAGGAGAAAAACTCGATGATTTGGTCTCCAAGTCGGATCACCTCAGCCTTCAATCCAAAACCTTCTACAAAACGGTGACTGTTCACAAAGTCTCGCACATCATTTACATTGGTGACTTTCGACTAATTTGTTTTGCCGTGAATAAAATAAAACTAGTTTAAATGTTTACATAATTCGTTTTGCCGTGAAAAGAACAAATTAGCTTCACGTTCTGTACACATTGACATCTTTACATGTATTTAAAGGTTAGGTTAGTGGTGACATTAAGAATATTTTGCTTTAACTTGCTGCGGCGTTATCTCTAATAAACGTGTCTTTTTTTGTTTTAGGCTCGGAAACAAAATTCCTGCTGCAGCGTCATGTAACAATTTTAGTAATAGGTGCTACGATGACTCAAGCAACAATGGCCAATTCAGAGTTGTAATTTTGAAGCCTTGTGAGTTAAACTGACCTTCATCAGGGGTTATTTAAGGCATTTGTAAAGAGCCAAATTTGCACGGTTTACAACACTTGGATACAGTTACTCAAAGTAAGCTTTAAGGTGATCTTTCCTTCATAGCATTGGTATGCTTTGATTTTTTCGCACACAAGACCTGGGGGCAATTGTTATTTCAAACACCACATCATTGTTCATGGAAATTACAGTTGCATTGTGGTCGTATTCATTGTCAGAAACCGCTTAATCCTGTACAGGGTTGCGGTGAGCCGGAGCCTATCCCAGCAGACACAGGATACAGGGCGCAAGGCAGGGCTAGACCCAGGATGGAACACCCGTCCATCACAGTGCACCGGGGATAATTTAGTCCGCAGGCCAATTAACCTATGCTGCAGCATGTCTTTGGACTGTGGGAGGAAACCGCAGTGCCCGGCGAAAACCCAAGCGGACACGTGGAGAACATGGAAACTCCACACAGAAAGTCACCCGAGCTGGGATTCGAACCCAGAACCTTCTTGCTGTGAGGCGGCGGAACTACTCACCACACCACCATGCCGCCCATTGTGGTTGCAATTAATTACAAATGGGGGAATTACAATTGACCCCAGGTCTGTTGTATTCTGTAGGTACTGCTTAAAGTTGGCAGGTTAAAAGGAGGAATACATTGTACTGATTTAAAATAAAATTACATCAGGTTATCATTGTACCTCATATTTACAGTGTTTTCACCAAATCTGAATGGAGAAAGTTCATTAACCAAGCCTTAACAGTTAATTTTGTTCCTGGAAGACATTACCCTGTGTTGTCTAAATATGGTAATTTAAAGTTCACCAAGGGGAAAAATAAGTTACATCTTTCCATTTCAGCATTTTTCACCAAGGACCACAGTGGCTATATTAGCCATAAATAACCCCTACTGCCACCAATGTTTGAGTGTCTACACAACCGTGCTCTTCTCAGCTGTGGCTTTCTGTTGCTATTGTGTACCGTAAGTTGTAAGCTATGTACTATACTGTATAAATGTTTAGTGTGACCTGTGGAGTATTGGTGCAGAGCAGAAAATGTCAAGATGTTTGGTGGAATTTAGTCGACATTTGCATTCTAAAGCAAAGCTATAATAAAAAATAATAATTGTTTAATTCAGTAATACATTTGTATTCAAGCATTTTATCTTTATATTGTTTGATAGCATTTCTTGAGACAGCTTCAATGTATTTTAACTGCATATAATGCTCGTGGCACATCACAAACAACTGTTCTGGAAATGAAAGCTTTGAGAATAGGTCAACCTTGAACTATACATAATTTTCTCTTTTACAACTGGTGCAGCAATTCCTATGACTGTGCATTGAAAAGATTGTCCCACATTGAGCTAAGTTTATCATAATTGATGATGATTGGTTGCCTAGTTTCTTAAGGGCTGAGGCGTTCTTGTTGTGAGGAATAATTGTGATAAGTTATGTTCAATCAAGATTGGCCAACGGTAGTAAAACTTTAAACATACTGCAGCACAGTATACTGTTAACATAATTAGTATCATGTTGCGGTATTCACATTTAATTTTGGCTCCCAACATTCACAATGCTTGTTGAGTAGAATTTGTATTTCAAGGTTTGTCTATCCAGTTGTATTTGCAATTTGAGGTGAATTAATTTGCCAGCCTATTCATATGCCACTAGCCAATTACTTTAAAACGACCATAGGCTAGTTGTAATCTTTCGAAAGGAGCTTCAAGTAATGTATATGTATTTAAAAATCCGTTTGGTTAAAGCACTACGTGTACACGCTTTTTTGTTCTCCAATATTCCATGAATTGTAATTTTATTTACCGTTTATAAAGAATGATTTGTCACTTTAATTAGTACCCATTCCATTGTCGACACAACGTATAGCATTTCCCTGACTAAAGGTGAAACATTCATTGTTGGTTTCAGTACAGGTCTTTGAAAAGTTTCTGCAGTGTGCAACAGTGAGGTTCTAACAGTGCTGTATGCTCGTGGGTTTTCATTGCTCTGCACGCAAACCAGAAAAAACATTAGCCATTTTTCAGCTCCAGGAAATTGCAAAAAAAAATTCTCAAATAAATTTCTGAATTTAAGTTAAACATTTCCATGGTGAGAAAAAAACGCTATTTGGTAGTTTTTGTGCTGCAAAACTGATTAAAGCTTGACTATCGGTAAAACTGATTATGTTAACAGTAACAGACAGAACCCGTTTTGATAGATCGTGACCTTAAAAACTAACGAAAGCCTAATATTGCTTCTTTTTTGACTGTCTATTCTGAAACATGTTTGCAAGTGAGAGTTGCTGTGGTGAACTCAAATGGAAAAAAATATTTTTATTGCAAGTTAAAGTATTAAGTGTATGTTGCAGGAGCTTTAAGAATAAACCAACACTTGTGCAAATGACTGTCTGGACAGTACAAGTTGTGTTTGAGTTTTAAAATAGTTTTTAATACTTAAAGAAAACATTACTTGTGTGTGAATTGTGCTCATTAAATAATTTCTTCACTGAAGAAACTATTTGAGACCAAAATAAATCCAGTACATTTTAACTTTAATTTTAAAATTCTAATTTAAAAGTTGCAAACCTGCACGTCGTGCACATTATAAAATAGCAATACAAATGTTCAGCTAATCGTGTTGTTGCAGCGCAGCCATTTTATTGCATAACGCTTTGTCTTTCCTACTCTGCAAATGTAAACGTGATCTCAAAAGAATCACTGTCACCTTGGCAAACTATTTTAGTTTAAAAATATCAAGTGTACTCAACTGGAAATTTTACAAGAAATATTGTTTATACGTATTACTTTACACATCTCTGAATCAAAATAACTTTACACATCTCTAAAACAAAACTCAAGTAGTGCAAACTAATGGTTGGCAAGAACTGACAACACAAAGCACCTCAATATAGAAACTATTGGTACATTGTGTATCTCAATGGGGATATGCTATCAAGACTCATGACACTGCTGTTCAGACCATACTGTAGAGTGGTGATTCCCAACCTCTGGATCTATGGACCAATGTCAGCCCACCATGCGGAAAATAAAATCATCTGATTTGTTAAAAATGTACATCTGCATCAGTGTCCATCGACCACTTCCCATGGCCTTGTGGACCACCAGTAATCCACATAGAGTGTCGGAGTTTATGAAGATCAATTTAAACACACAAAGCCAATCTCGGATGTTGTAGCTGTCAGCATCTATAACTCAGTTCTTGTACATGTTTATGTTCCCACGTGTTGGAGCCAATTACACAACGAAATTCGCACATTTGCTTATCCAGGTTTAAGCATCAATCGAGGTCACGTAGAAGCACACAATGCACCCAGCAGTCACGTGAGCACTAGGAGGAATTGTACGCTCCACACTAGCGCAACGTCTGGGCAAATGAAGCAAGGCAAAAGCAGTGGTCCTGGATCCTGTAGACTTCAATCTGGAAAAGATGTACATTGAGCACAGTATGAGGTACTGATTTTAATCAAATATTGCATTTTATAAAGGCTTTAATATATAAATTGAATCAGAATCTATGTGCAGTACAGTACAGCAAAATATAACTTCAACCTATGAACAGGCTTTTGTGGCTATTGATATATAAAGCGTGGCTGTTGATTCGGAGTAATGGAGAGTTATTTAAATTGAAGACACTTGTGCCCAGTTTGAATTTGACACCAACGCGCATCTGAACCCAACTGTTTTCGCATCATATTGGTGGTTCACTCAACGTCTGGAACAGAACAGTACATTTTATATCCAAATTAACCTCTTCTTAAATCCCAACACTGCCCACTAATGTGTATACGAAAGATGCTTACTCACACCTCCGCTAAACATTTGGCCAGTGTTGAAAAATAGGTCAAATTGCCCTCTCGAGGAGGTCTCTGCAGAGCTTCTAGTGGAGGCCCTTTCTGCCAGCAGTGGCGTTAGCAGACATGAAATATGACCCACGTGGATAAACAATAAACCTAAGATGTGGCAATGTGTTCCAAAGCAGCAAGGCCATCGGGCATTCCTTTTTAACGTTTTAAAATGTTGATGTATAATGTGGCTGATGCCGTAGGAAAGTGCTCCTTTGAACAAATCACATCACAAACGTTTAACATTAAAGCAAAAAAAAGCCTTTAAGCATACAGTATTTTACGCCTGCGGGTCTCACATGAAAAAGCATAGTTGGAAAAATATACGACCTGGCACTTAATAGAATATATTAACCGAGAGCGAATGTTCTAAAGCATATTATCTCTATACAATAAAATCATGGTTTGCTACACGCTGGTCTATATAGTTGACTCCGTGACCCTTTATAACGTGGTGCCAATCCCACCGAGACAAACGCATGGCCAGCAGGCCGTCGAAACAATTGACCCAGAGACATCCTGGGTTCACGGGGTATGACCATCTTTATTAATTGCTCTGGCTTTTATTAAGGTGAGAGCCTAGCGGTCATCCCCTAACAGTGACATTACTCAGCACAGGGAGGAGCAGACAACCAGACAGACAGAGCAGGGGCGTTCTGGGAGGGCGCTGCTCTGGAAAATGGGTCACGTTAAATAAAGGTGACTTACCAGAGAGCCACAAAATGTATGGCTCGCACGTCAGTGCGTGGTAGGCTGCTATTGCCAAGGCAACTGCATGCCTCAGCTTTTCACTGCGCATTGGCTTCCTGCGTGCGTGTGTTTTGCGTGGAGCCATCCCGCTGGCCGGCGTCGGTGATGCGCAGTCACGTCTCCTCTTCCGAACAACCCTCACAATCAGCCTGCACCAACAGGCACGGAGCGAGCATGCATATAGGTATACTATGCGAGTGTGTCTGTGCATCATAAATTCATACACAAACCCACCCCGTCGTTCCTGGTTGTACGGTTGTACGAGATGAAAATGTTCTTTTGTTTTTTTTAAAAGCAGCGTTTGTTTGTGGTGTCTTGGAAAACGTGTTTTTTTCTGGTTCAATGTATTTTTTTTCCCACGTTCTTTTGTCACCATTTGCGATTGGCCAAATATGAAACGTCCTTTTTGCAGCTTTTGTGCTCACACTGCATGCAATTACAATCGTTATTTGTGTTGGTTCTCCGATTTATGTTGTAAATATAGTTCTGATCGTCTCACAGCACTATGTCTATTAAATATTTTGTTTAACATCACCATCTCTTCCTCCTGGACGTATTTTGTGGTTTCAGACAATTTGATCAAATACATCCACCCTCCCTTCTTCGACTGCACTATTGATTGCTATACTATTTAGCTGCATTATTCAACGTGGTGACATGCATTTCATTATTTTTCTCCTTCATGAATTTGAATATGCCGTTTACAGTTGCTCTAAAATTGGCTACCTCCTAACGCATGTCTTCTTCTGTTAGCTACTGTACAGTATCTGGGTTTTTCCTGGTGTTATCTTTGTGCCTTCTGGCTAAGTTGAAGTGTAACTTGCACCTTACCAGTCTGTGATCACTTCCTGTTTTTCATTTGTTGAAGACAGACGTCCGACAATCAGTTAGAATCGAGTACATTTTGTTTGTAATTTCATCCGCTGCGTTACGTTTATTTATGGCTTTGAAAAAAATTGTTCATTATTTTAACGTTCTATCGACCATTAGCTCTTGTTCTGAGGTGACCTGGCTATACAGGGTAGCTCAAAATATGTGAGAATTTATCGTATTCAAATTATATAAAGGCATGTTTCTAAATGTTTGAGAGAAAACCCGGAGGACCCGGAGAAAAATCCATGCAACTACAGAGAGAAGACGCTCTAAAAATATACAAACGTCAGGGTCGGGATCGAACCCACAACCGCCTATGCCATCCGTGGCGCGGCCACACTTAGAAAAGTGGTTAGTTTGTGAATTTATATTCCACATGTACGTCTCTTACCGCATCTATGTAAATCGTTCACGAAGAACACTGGAAACCGAATACTGTATTGGAAACTGTAGAGCCCTCCAACCACACGAGCAAGATAGGTGTGGAAGGGCTTGTCTGCCATCAACCATATACATACTATAAATCTGAATCTGGAAAATACTAATGGATATCAAATATCAATATGCTTATATTTTGTATGCTATTAAAAGGCATGAATCATTGGAAATGATGCAGCCACCCACAATTTTACAAACCAAAGCCTAACTATAAATGTCCATAAAAATAGATTTACTGGAACTACACTGCATGATACAGCCAGAAGAATGCACGTTAAAAGGTGAGTCAGACAAGCCGACACACTTTCTATAAAGTTAGCCTGTAAGAGTCTAGGCTAGATCTGTGCTGACCGCGATATTGCGATGATGCGATCAGCTGACCCGAGAGAACAGCCTACATTTGATTGACCAGATCCTCTGCAAAGCAGTGACGTGACACGACCACCCAAAAGTAACATTGAAAGAATTTGGAATGACACCCAAACTGTCGCATTATATTTTTGTATGTTTTTACCAAAGGAAGTGTTATTGATTAATGTTTTCCCTATTTATTACACACCGTGCTTGATGACTTGGTAAAGGATCACTGGGTCTCATGATTCGTTTTCAAGATGGTCCTGCTAAGTGGGGGAGGTATAATTCCATCCATCCATCCATTGTCAGAAACCACTTAATCCTGTACAGGGTCGCGATAAGCCAGAGCCTATCCCGAGATTATGCGGGTCACCAGTTGAGGGTCATTTTTTTATTCAGTACATTTGGACAATGAGATGGCAAAAATGCCCTACTCATCATCATCATTGTCAGAAACCGCTTCATCCTATACAGGGTCGCGGTGAGCCGGAGCCTATCCCGTCAGACACAGGGCGCAAGGCAGGGCTATACCCAGGATGGGACGCCAGTCCATCACAGGGCACCGGAGGCAATCCAGTCTGCAGGCCAATTAGCCTCTGCAGCAACAACGTTGTGATATGTACATAATTTTAAAGGTTTGATGCTGTGTATGAAATATAGAATTGCCTACCATAATTGTAATGTAATACAATGGAAACCCAGTTTACGGTATATTATTCTGTTTGAGATGAGAGCATACTTCTAATAGCCTACTTAGTTTTTTTCTAACAAATGGCATCAACTTACGACATTTAACTGCAATTTCACACTGCAGGGCATTAGGAAAGGGCATTATCTGTTGTAGACATTACAAATCCTGTAAGATGATTTGCGCACTTAAAGTGGCATCTACACTGAAGTAATTTTTTAAAGTTAAATGCAGAAATACGGATTTCCTATTGCATGTAATGTTGATATTGGACGGGTGTAGATTGTATATATTGTACATTAGACATAGAACTCTACACGTGCTTGAATGGCACAAGTTAGCATCGATTCAATTCTTGCTCTCACTATTATTGCACTCTTTATATCATACCGACCTAAGAACTCCCAGTGTCTGTCAATTATAAACGCTAGCTTGGAATCTTACGTAGTAACACCTATTGATTAAATCAGTGTTTTATATGTATAGATGTGTTTATATGAAAACGTTAACAACGCGAGTAAGATTCTCACTAAAGTCGCTCCTGCGGGGCATGGCAGGTACGCTGAAGGGTTCCCACTCGCAACACCCATTTAAAAGGTGATAAATAACATTGCTCCAATTATCACTTTATTATCACAGGTCAGACAATAATGTCAACCTACTGCGGCATTACCTGCTTTGAGATTTTAATTTGTCGTAACATACTGGAGTGGCGCATTGTTTAGTGCTTAGCGCCCAATGCTATGAAACTGGCCACTCGGGTAACCTGAGTTTGATTCTGAATCATGCCTCACAACGGCGGCGAGTGATATCTGACCCAGTCCTGCAGCCCCCAACTGCCACCAAACTTCACCAACGCACACTGATCGTAGCAGTAAAGTATGGTCAAATAATCCCCATGACTGACACGGCATGGAGGGGCCTTCGTCCAGCATTGAACTCTTGGCAGAGAGCTATAAAATCTGAATATACATCACAGTAAAATCACAAAAAATATGAAACATTAAATTTCAGCTTTTGGAGAGTGCAGTGCAATCCTCGCTCTAGAACTTCAAAAACAAAAACCCAATTAATTGATTGCAGGTGTCCTTGAAATGCTTTAATTTGGCCCTGAAAGTGAAGATTCGCAGGTGTATACCACTATTACTGGTACCTGTTATATAACGACGGTAGGAAGGAAAGATAGCTTGCACACAAGTGCAAAGACTTGACACGCGAGCGTGCAATTTCATAATTGATTGTCTGAAAACTTTAAAAACTCATGTTTTATAGTCAATATCATACTAAATAAATTAACAAACGTGTAGTCTGCACAAAACTCACAAGCTCTTTTAGCTACCATTGTTATCCATCTCCTTGCTCAACATGAATCGTGCATAAGGATAATTTACACGCATTTACAATGAATGCAAATTATCTACTATTGTTACGTTTTGGATAGTGAACAAAATTGTACGAGATGGAAACAATTTTAGAAAGAAAACAAATTAGATGTTAAAAAGGAGATGCAAAATTATGGATTCTTTGATCGAAACCTGAATTGTGATAATAAATTTAATCCGTTAGGTGGTTAATCAACGGTTCTAAATTACCAACGTAAATGTATGCGAATTTCACATCAAGACCATTAATGCATCTCCCTGTGCAGCAGCTGAAACAATAGTGCAAGTCTTTTTTTTTACATTCCCGACACACCCTACATAACGCCTCTGTCCACCTAACAGTATAGAATGAACAGGTGCTCTGCAATTAGTTGATCGGCAGATCACGTTCGGTGGGGTAAAGTGTGGGTATTCCAACCTTTTCCAAGATGGCTGGCCAGCCTGGAAGAGTAGGCCGAATACACTCTCGAAGAGCTCTCTCTAGAGCTCCCACTAGAGGGGAACATTCTATCAGCAGTAGCATAAGCAGGAACGTTCAATATTGCACCTTTACCATTACAATTGAAAACAGTGGCTCAAAGTTTCAAGATACCTCTATAAATCACATGCCATAGGCTACGTTGCTTATTCAAGTGGTTCCCAAAGTGTGCGCCGCGGCACTCCAGGGCGCCGCAGCTAACTCACAAGGGCGCCGCGGGATATTCCAAATTTTCGATATATGCCATATATTTTCTGACTTTGGGCGCCGTGGAAAAAATCCTGATACACTAAGGGCGCCGTGAACCGACAAAGTTTGGGAACCACTGGCTTATTCACTTGTGCTAAGCTGCATCTCAGTGCCATGATTTACGTGAGGACCGAACAGCTTCCCTTAGTTTAGATAGGTATTTATTATTACAGCAGCAAAATATCCAGTGAGCTTGCAAGCTCATTACCGGATTCCTGCGACGCAACAAACACGTTAATAAGTGGAAGCGTTTAAGTGCCTTGGGGTCTCGTTGGTGAGTGATGCCATTAATGTCAAGATTATACAAGTTCTACAAGCTTCCGAAGCACACTTGTGCAATACATTAGTAAAATATAATCTGATTTAATCTCCTTACCATGGGCTAAAGTATCACAATCTGTGGCATGTGTTCAATAACATAGGGATTTATAAAAAGAAAATTCCGCTTTTTTTTATCAGTGAATTTTTTCTTGTAAATGTTGTACCAGGAAATTTTCCACCAGGGGTAATTCCACGTCTTTGTTGTAATATAATTGGTTCAAAAATATTAATGTTTTTCATATATTCATGATGTGACACAAAAACACGCATTTAGTGTTGACTTGTCATGAACTATACTGGTTCCAAATTACTAGTAATTGCAGTTAATTTGTTGTATTGTTATTACATAAATTAAAATGTTGGGTAGACAACTATTCTAATTTGTATTAAGGTAATTAAATTCAGTTTTGGCTATTTTTTCAGCCTTACAATTATAATTTCCCCAAACATATATAGCAACGCTATTTATATGTAAACCCTTACTGATTAATACAGCAATCATTGCGATGATATAATTTGGCACATATTATTGTAAGTGACTAATGTAAATTCTAATGATCTTCTAGAAGGACTAAATAGCTCAAATTTGGCATAAACACAATCAAGCCTATGCTCAATTGTAATGGCCCCGAGGCTAATTGGTTTGACTCCTATGATGGGTTAGTCTAGAAATCTGTAGCGCTTTATGTTTCATTTTGAACACTTGAAAACAAACGTTCATCATCAGTAAATGAGGTACGTAAATGACCTCCCATGGAGTGACACTAAAGCCGATAGACAGAGGACACTCGCGGTATGCATACACACATAAATAAACATTATTTAGTCAATATATAAATACGTGCCATTTCATGCAATGACCCTTCTTAACAGCACATGATTGGTATGCATAAATAGGTATGGATATACTTAAGTTTCCTATCATCGAACTGCATTCAATCTTGAAGCTGAGCTAATGAAATCCTATTAATGGAAGGAATTCATGCACCTTTATAACCACTAATTCGTAATTCAATAATGCATTCACTTTCATACGTTCATCAATACACTAGGTTTGCAAACACGACTGCACTTAACTTTTGTATGCATCGTACAAGAGGATTTCATTATGAGACACAAAAACAAATATTCTTCTGCGTAGCGTACGTACTCTCTCGGGCGAGCGCTGTTTAGCGAGCACCTATTACGGTCGGCACGGTGCACAAGGGGGTGGTGTACCCACTATGGTGCATGAAGTGGCGGAGCAGCCAGCAACAAACCCAGCCACCTTCAATCCCCCAGTGCTCGTGTTTTCAGATCTCACTATTTTTAGGCTGAGTCACCTAGAGGAGGCCCAAACGAATTCAGAGATTCACCGCTGATGTTACCCTTGGCTGGGAATGGAGCTCGGATCAGCGGGTTCGTAGGGCAGTGCATCCACCACTGCACTACACCCATTATGACATACACACATGGACATTTAAGCTATCACAGTAAACACTCTTCATAACGGGGAGATGATCTAATGCAGTTAATTAAATGTTCACTTTTTTCCTTTGGTCTTCACCGCCCCTGTGAGCAGGTATGGCAAAATGGTGGCCCCACGGCAATGCCCTTGCAATGATTGCCGGTGCCTCTCCCTCCGCCTCACCAGCCTTTGGGATACACAACCACAAACAGCTCATGGCCAACACTGACAGATTCCACAACAAGTACAGGCATTCCAAGACACCAGTCAAAAATATGACATTCATTCGCATTAAGTTGCAATCAGACGCAAAACTGCCTTTCGGTACAGTAATGCGGAAACCGTGAAAAAAACGTAAAGCAAAGCTTTATTTGTACACACTCACACGCGTATTGTATGGTACTCAAAGCATTGCAAGTCTACACATAATTTATAAGACCATGATGAGGTTAGAAATTACGTATTGGGTCGGAATGCTGCCCAGTGGGTACAACGATTTGACGCTGCCGAAAAGGTTATGTTGACACTGGGTATAGCGAGAGCTTGTCGGTTATGCGATGGAGCACCAGGAGCAAGGCTTTATGTCATCTGGGTCTGGCTGGGTTGGCGACCCACAAAATATGTGTGTACCAGACACACCACATCTAGTATACCTCGTGCTATGGCATTGGCTACAAGTCATGTGCCTGCTATAATCTACCAGAAACTTTGGAAATATCCAGTTAGAAATGAATCCCTGAGTAGGAGCCATGGTGAAGGGAGTAACCCCCGTCATGGAAAAGCTGAGCGAGTTGGCTGGGTTTTGTGAGAATATCAGATGCAGGGTATGTTGCCCAAGGAGTACAAGATCTAGAAAGGCAGTTAGCACTTTAAAAAGCACTTTTAAAATATGTGGGTCGTCAATGTAGCTTTTCACTTGGGCATAAAACTCAACCAAATAGAACTGTGCTAGTCGGAAAAATTCGTTCTTGGCAACCAACATTTTTTTTTATAGATTACCAGTGTCAGATGCACTCACGTGGACTGACTTTTTCATCCACGATTGGACGGTGATAGTGCATTCAGACTGATGTGTGAAACCACCAAATGATTCCATAATTACACTTGACATGTATTATTTTGAACATTTTAAAATGCTGCGTGGTTGTCTAATCTGTGGCACTGCCCGGTGGCTACTAAACAGGCCTGGAAGAAGACCCAGATATTTTTATTCTCTCGAAGCTGAAGGACTTGAAGACGTTTACTGGACAAAGACCGCTTGGAGATAAAGTACAAAAACCATTAACCCCGACTCGTGGGACAAAAGCGAAAACAAATGTGGCTTCGTAGTATAGCCGCCATGAACTTCCATGCAAATGATTCTACCTCACAAGGCATTGCTAATTTTATTCACCGCTATAAGGATGATGGGCTGGGTCTAGCCTGCATGGGATCTGATCTCATATTTCACATGTAGGAAAATTGCCATTCTACCATTTGAGTTACATCTCTTTCTGTGTACGCGGACAGAAATTAACATTTTCACATCACACTGCAGCTTCAAAACATATCTCAACAACGCTTGCTCCTCAAACACAATGCCTAACCATATGCACGTTACAGTATATTTGTAAAAATGGCAATATTATAAAATATTTAGGGGGAAAAAACGGGGTATAGTTAGCGTTAAACATGTACAGTAGTTATAAAAAACACTTGCGTGAAGAAAAACATCACACATTTCCTTCAAAATTGTCATACTCCACGTACAAAGAAAATCTAATCACTATTAATTTCACTTTCTCTAAATCACTTTAACAGTAGTCAGACGTGAGCCACAAACGAAGCAAGATTGGTGACATTTCGCCAGCTCTTACCGTAAAAACTTCACTTTCATATTTTTCTCTGGTATACCGCGAATACTGGAAAGTCCCTCGTGTGCAGAATCCTCCGGCAAGTCCTGTTGCAAAGCGTCCTCACACAGTGCACGTGGTTCGCACCCCCTGTGAGAAGTCCACTCACATTCACGTTATTATTTTTTTTTCTGTGGGCTGCCCTGGCATGTAGCCGACTCTGGCAGTGTGGCAGCCAATCGGCTCAGGCCGGCAGAGAAGAGGAATTGTGGGTAATGATGCAAGCAACTGTAATGGCTGAGGAATGCTTCAGCAACATCAAAAAGGGTCGTGCTGGAACTTTTTTGCCAGGGCAAGAGGAAACAGGCTCGGCACACATATTTGCACGTGTGCAACGCATTTTTAGCCTCACGAGACAAAACTACCAAGCGATTGAGAAAAGGTGCTCGGAATGATCGGTGCTTAATGTGTGTATGACTGTGGCCATAAAATGCATTTTTTTGGAGTGCAAGTGGAAATGTATGAAAATGTTATGTTCACAGATTATGACTGCCATACATTAAAAAGTATTAAAGCGTATGCTGTCTTAATTCCCTACAGACTAAGACGTTTCACCATTGTGAAGCTGAAAATGGGATTATTTTCGCTAGACTGTGTGCATATGTGCGATTTATATGTCAAATGTTGTACTTCTTGTAATGCCTCTAGACAACTGTAAGGGCAAGCTAATATTACATTCTCTGTAGGTGATGTACTAATGCAACTGATTATATTTATGTTTGCGGAACAAATTGCCCTGCAATGTAATGTGCACCCAAACCGACTTGCAAATGATCAAGTTCCTCCAAATGAATTTGCATTCAAAAATGTTTGGGCAATCTGGTGCTCAAAACCAGCCAACTGGAGACCGAAACAAATCTGCCAGTAGAACCCTTTTTCCGGCTTAACATCCCCTTCCAGGAAGCTGCGTTATTTCAAGCGCCTGCCTGGCTTCAGTTGAGGTTTAATCCAACCCTCGGCCAGGCAGCAGGCGGTCGGGCGGACGGCGGAGGTGTCACGGAGGCGAACGAATGCGAGACTTCTCGGCGCGAGTCGGCAAAGCCACTGAAACGTCTCAAAAGTGCCTTTGGAGACAAGCTAATGTGACAGACAGCTGAGCCCCCGCCTTGCTGTGGTCTCTCTCACTCCGCCTGCCGACAGGTTAGCCTCTCACCGGGGCCACACCCACAGGCACCCACGCTCGGATACTTCAGCGGCGGCAGCAGAAGCAGTAGCTCAGGGAGGGGTCGTTCCTGGGTGCATGGCGGGGCTACACTGCCAAGGTAAGATGACCCCCCCACCCCAAGAAGCGTGAACGCGATGAGTTGGGCCATTACGGTTTTTTTTCTCCGCAGGACCGAGGAAGTCCACTATACCGGTCACTCCAAATTCCACGAAGTTGCTGGCTAAAAAAGGTTGCCCTTCCCACTGTCGCGACGGAATGATTTGGAAACGCTAAACATGGCGGCGGCATACTTGAGTTTGAGTGCAACTGAAGTTGCAGGCGTGTGTTTCCTACACGTGTTCACTTATGCAACTTTGGGTGCCTTTTTTAAGTCGTAAAAAAATGCAACGAAACTCCAGCCCATGCTGTCAATGTTGTGAGCACAAGTTAATGCAACACGTTAGGATGTTATTAATTTGCTCTAAAAATGTTCTAAACGCAAAACGTAAACTGGTTCTGCATGACATGGAACTGTTGTGCAATGCTACTGTGCCTTTTTTTGTACAGCCGATAAGCACAAATGTGCTCAAGTATGGCTGAGCGCCTGATCCGCTGTACAGTCAGCCGCAGTTTCCTCTCCCAATGTGGTTTTTTTCTGTTTCTTCATTTTGGCACGCCTCAAGGGAGGGCCCTTGCTGACATGCACAGGAACCCACATAATACACCCTATAAGGCAGTTTTGCCCTTGGCAGAAGAGAAACAATGCATTTTACTTGGTGTGAGCCACTGGCAGAGTGGCCAAGAGACAGGGTTAGATAAATACATGTTTATTATTATTATTGCAGAGAAATGTCCAGTGAACTTGCAAGCTCTTTACGGGACTCCTACGACAAGGATTGGAAAGCCCTAGTTAAAAGCCATCTCCTCGCATTATTCCTTCGACATGGGTCACCTTTTTATGGAACACACCCGGGACTTAATTTCTCATGGACTATATTCCTGGGCTCCCCCGTTCGCTAGCTCCAGACAGCTCCAGCTAAAATGAAGCCCTGGACAAATGTAACCACTGGACCCCTTTCCAAGTAATCCCCTGCTACTCATAGCTCAAACCATGTGACCACAGATTATCTTGTGGTCTGATTGCTCCCATGGGTATAATTGAGCATGGTCAAATGTGACAGATATGTGTCAAAGTGTCCAATTCTGTGTAAATGTATAGACGTTTGGGTATATAACATAAAAGTAACAATGGCTTCAGTATCCAAAAATAACATCTAAACAGGCTCATTTGTATATGGTGAGTAGCTGTAGTCTGTATATTTCCAGGGTGCAGATCATCGTCAGCCATGATCAATCCACTACCGGATAAAGGTCTCCCCAAGCTGTCGTCATCTCTCATGGTCTCAAGATGTAACAAACCATCGAGCTCCTGCACACAAATTGAGCATGTTGACTCTTTTGGCTGCCAAACCATTATTAATACGAACTACTAGCCATCATCCCTTATAGTGACCTACCCTGCCCAATCCAACTTTTCTTAGTAATTAATATGATGTTCTTAACTTGTTTATGTTCTCTAATCTGTTTCTCTTTCTGTATCTCACTGTAATTCCAAGTGTGTGCTTCTTCATGATTTTTAGCCCATGCGCAGATACATGAGTGATATCAGTAGGGTTTAGCATTCCAATTAATTTGATGTGGCAGTGATGACACCTGAGCAGCTCGACTAGCTATCTTTCTATTTGCAAATAGCATTGATTTTGGGCATATAAACCCAGTGTCATAGATAATATTTCCAAAAACAAAACAGGTTCTTAAACGATAACATGTCCTGTTTGAACTAAACAATGTTTTATACACTGCAGAGTATGTAGATTTAAGGTACGGGTGTACAATAGCGTAGTTAAGTGTCACAGCAGTTCAAGCAACTAGAACATTATGAGATCAATTCCCTGTTGTAAATTAATTATCCCTCTGTGGTTGATTATTCAAATACAACTGTATCTAGTGGGAGGTCGATAGTGGTTGTCCTATGGATAAACTCGCCTCTGCCATAGGAATGTGGAATTTCCGGCATAGTTCAAAGCTAATAACAGGTGATAAGCACCACTTCATTCCAATTCAAGCCAAAAACCACATGCAAACAGGAAACCGCATTTAGGAAAGCATATGTTTAAATGCAAGTTATAGCATTTAGCATATATTTAAACATCTTTATAGTGAAAGTACAGGTTGAACACAAGTGAGGCGGCTGGGAATACGAACACTCGCAGTAGCAAGCTGCAGCCCACCAGCCTAGAGTTATCACATGGCCTGCAGCCCATAAGATTTAGCACCTTGAAGAGTGGGTAAACGTTTCAAGTAGAGTTAGCAAATACCTTTTAGACAGCACACTGGAACACAGCAGTGCCAACATCGTAGCACAGCCGCCCTTACCTCGCTAACACTTGTCACGCCGAGTGTGCTAAGAATTCACATTCGTACACACGACGTGTGTACCGTATACACATTCCACATCGAATCTATATGTTAACTTGTGTCTCTGGGCATGAAATAAGTTGAACACGTGTAGCTGGCAGGGCCGTACGTTTCTGAACCTATGAGCAAGGTACACATTCACGTTGAACGACATCCCATGAATACAAACGACCGTATTGCTCCAGGTGCAACGAGTTGGATCGATGCCCTCCAGCGCATCCCCCCTTGGCCTGACGCTGCGACCGGTGCTACCGCCACCACAACCAGTGCCACCACCGTCGCACTGCCCACAGTCACTGATGCTACCGGTGTGAGGAAGGATGGCTCACACCACCGCTCGGATGTATTTTTCTCCCACCGCCATGTGCAGGTCAGCTCCCACCCACTTTTCGCAAACGCCATTTCATTTGCTGCATACGTGTTTGCGGTTGTGCTGTACAGTTGCCCCCCCCACGATGCATGTTTTTAGTTTTACCACGCATCGTTCGGCATGATGTTCAACGTTTTGCTCCATGTGCTACGTCAGGAGTAAGACATCATGGCAAACAACAAACAACCTGGAAATGCATCATAGGGCTGTTTTACTTGTTTGCACATATGGCTGCATTACTAAATATACTGTATACATATATGACTCTTGAAAATGATAATATATTTCAACAGTGGTTTTAAAAACCGATGGTTTCGTTCAGATTGCTAGGTTCAAACATGATGAAAATGTCGTCTTGTTACAGTAATAATAATCATGCTACTTGCAATAGTATGTGAGGTACTGTATAAGAAATTGTTAGCAATTTGCTAAATAATGCCAGGACATTGAAAGATGAGCACATTCGAGAATGGAGATGTGTTAGTGGGAGCATAATCATGTAATGGGAATTTGAATCATGTGCTTACCCTTTTCATGACCTCAGTTCCAGTGATACACGCGCAGGTGGGTGTCTCCCATCTATCCAGAGCAATGTTGTCCTCGTTTCAAAACCTGTGGGGCAGAACAGCATTTTCTTATTTTTACAGATTGCTTCGTACCACAGAATTCATTTTACAAATGCTACACATTGTATTACTAGGTAACATGGTGCAGTGCCAAAAGGATTATTTACGTGGAACTGCACTCTGTGGTCAACAAGTTGCTTTGTTGTTGGAGGACCGAGTAATGTATTGCTTTTGTCCCTGTGAAGACGAATTCAATTTAATATAAGTGTCTCCATCAAGTGACGGTTATGAACGTGCTCACTCACAATGGACATTTTTCAAATCCACGCAGCGTTACAAGTCAATCGCAAGCCTAGGGTATCTCAAAGGACACATACAAATATAAAATATTCCTTTTCTGCCACAATTCAAAGACATGCTGCTGCATAGGTTAATTGGCCTGCAGACTAAATTTCCTCCAGTGGCCTGTGATGGACTGGCGTCCCATCCTGGGTATGGCCATGCCTTGTGCCCTGTGTCTGCCGCGATAGGCTCCGGCTCACCGTGACCCTGTGTAGGATTAACTGGTTTCTGATAATGGATGATTTTAAGTCTTGTAAGAAAAATAACACGCATATGGACTTGCCTCTGACGTGGATTGAAGAGATGTCAATAGATTGACAAATGCAGTGTCATTGACATATAAGGGGGAAGGCCCATGAATAAATAACCAAATATGAGATGGCCTGATTAAAGTTGGACAAATGTAAGACTGAAATAATTGCCAGTGCACAGGAATCTGTGCATTTACATAAGCATTGGGCCTTCAACCAGCAATGGATTGAGCATGACTACTCATGGCTTCATGTTTCATGCACTTCCCCACGCAACGCAAACCGATCCACAACATAGAAATATATTAGACTGGTCACACCTTCTACTTGTGCTCCTACACTGTTGGGCCACGCTTTCAAGGTTGGTGTCACATGAATAAGATATTTCAAATACAACCTCTGTTAGTAAACAATATTGTATTTAAATAAACATGTATTTTTGCAGCCGGGCAGTGGTGGCGATGCACGCCTATAATCCAGCACTTTGGAGGCAAGGGTTCGTGGGTTGCACAAATGTCGTAAATCTCCCTTTCCATGGGCATCGAGATGTCATTCCCTGGCTTTCCAGGAGAAGGCACAACAACAAATGTGGACTCGATCTGTTCTGTCTGTATAGGATTTAGTGTTTCCCCCTCGCACGCGTGGGTTTTCTTCAGGCAGAAATTTGCCGATAACACCTTAATGTACAGAAAAGCGTGGGCTAGTGTTGGCACTGACTCACTGTCTGGCTGCCTTCCCACTTCTGTGTGGTTCCTCCATCCACCTCGAGTCGTTCGCTCTTCAGGAGAGTGAAATCTACGCAGCGCGTTACAAGTTAACATTCTCATTACTATTATGTCAATACGGTCATGCGCCGCATAACGTCCTACCGCATATACGTCCGTGGTCCCATAGGGTTATAATACCGTAATTTAGTGTAAGTTCAGTATCTTGTACAATACAGAACTGTACCAGCAACAGCCTCCAAACTCAGCCAACACTACGTTAGCCCTGCAAGCTCCAATTGTGGTAAGTACAGATTACATATTAGCCTATGTATACAGTAGTGTATATTTACAGTTTATTATTATATTATGTATGAAGTATTGTACAGTATTAACCTACTTAACCCATATATTACCTTCCCAGATACATTAGCTGAAATACAGTACTGTATGTGTACAGTATCTTGGCTATTTAGTCAATACAGATACACTACAGTATCCCATATAGCTTTGCTAAGTATTTAAAATGGTGTTCGCACAACGTCCAAATCACATAACGTCCTATTTCACAGAACGTCACGTGGACACTGGATGACTGTAATGTTGTTTTTTTAATAACTTTCCAGTTGCAGGGGTATCCAGCAGTATACTTAGAAGTGTTATTTTAAATATGTAAATTAGTAAGACAAAATGAAGCAATAAAAGAACCCTTAACACAGCAGCATAAAATTTAAATTACCGTGTTGTAAAGTATAATTGAAGTAACAATTGTTGATACAGTTTAGCAAGGGCAGTTTTAAGCACGTTCAACAGAAATAAAGAATAACTTCGAACTAAAGAGTAAAAACATAAAAGCTTTACCATACGTATAATGCTTTAAATCAACCCCCTACCCCATGAAATAAGGATAGCACTGACAATGGTTATGAAACTAATTTATTTTGTACTTAGAAAAGTAGGCAGCAAAAATAATGAGATTACATTTACAATATTCAGAGTGTAGTTCTGCACTCCTTCAACGGAGAAAGAATTGCAAAACTACAAATTCTACTGAAGCACTCATCATGGCCCAGATCTCGACATTGACATTTTGCTCCTGACATAATGCTGCCTTAAGCAAATAGGCCAGACCACCACTCATTGGTCAACTCTTAAGAATAAAACAAAACTAAAACGTACAACAGATGCATTACACAAATTGTGAATCTCAATTTGGGAAACGGACAAAATCGTCTATTTGAAAAGTACAGACATTGATGGTATATAAAAAAAATAACTGATGCAAAAAACATAACAACCAGATAACACATTACAAGGCAACCAAAAAAATACGGAACAATAAATGCAAAAAAAGGCGTTAAGAAAATGCAAAAATCAACATTTTAAGGAAACCAAAAAGACCATTAGTGTAGTTCCACCAACCTGCACAAAAAAAACCCAAATTTCCCAGAAACACTGCGCATACATAAAACCAACACAAGCCCCCACAACACTCACCCAAACAACGACTGACCAAAGCAACGACACACCAGCAAAGCGGTTGAGTGAAGAAACATGTCGCTGGTCCACGTTTAGAAACGGGGGGCCTCTTAAGATTGTTGACACACGGGAGGAAAAAGAGACAACTCTACTACTGCCCCTCCTCTGCCATTCCCCCGCCTCCCGCTCGCCTCTAACCCTCTCCCGCCCCTGTGCCTTCGTGTGCCGCACTCTCTCCTCGACACTCGCACGCATTTTTACACGGCGACTCCCGGCGCCTTAAGAGCCCAGGTAAAGAAAAACAAACGCCCTTCTTCTCCGAGTGGACGTGAAGACGTTAGACAGCGAGACAAAGTGACCGAGGCACGGAGAAGAGAGTGGCGGGGAGAGACGTGGACGCGAAGGGGAGACAGGAGAGAGACACCGCCTTGAGATCCTTCACTCCCCGGCCTGGACGCCGCGGCGCTCGCGTTTGTGTGTGCCGCTCTCTTTCCCTCCCCCTTCTGCTTTCACCCACCGCTCAGTTACTCTTAAAACGTGTACCGTGGTATTGTTAAGAACGCCCTGGACATTAAATAAGAGGCGTAGAAAGGCAACACGGGGCAAGTCTACGATGGTTGTAAATGCTACCGCCGCTGCTGCTGGGGAGGCGGGCGTTGTTAAGGGGGCGTTGGGGGGAAGGGAGGTGGAGACTGTATCTGGTGGGGGTCTCTGGCTTCGTTTAATTATTATTATTACTCTTATTAGTATAAGCGTTTGCAGATAATTTAATTATTTGCTGTCCGTGCAGGTGCCGAGCTTGGCAGAAGTGTGTTTTAATCACCAAATGTAATGGTAGTAATCGCGGTGGCCGCAACCATGAGGCCTCATTGTTAAGGCCTGGGCCGCGCGCTGTCTCTCCGCGACAAGACGTAATTAGCTCACCTGTTCGAACCGCTTCAACCAGAGGGGGTTTTTTGCAGCGAAAGTGCACATGTAAGAATCATTGTTTGCTCGTGCCTCGGCTGGAACCGGTTTTGCTCCTTTATTCGATGGAAATTGGCGAAATAAATGATTCATAAGGCGGCCGAGCGGAGGTGGTTTTGGCGCGGGGCCTGGTCGAGGCGGAGGCCCTAGCCCGACACTTCCAGCGATGGAATCGTAACTTTAATTCCGATTTGTGATTTAATGACTTGCTATGTAAAGGTAACAGCGATATGCAAAACGAGCAGAGTGCAAATGGACGACTTTTTAAATTATTAATGAATCAACGTTTCTTTTACATTTTTAAAGCAGCGACACCGTGTGTCCGAGGCCTAAGCTTGAGGTCGCACTAATGTCGACTTGACTCTTTTGTGTTTGCGACGTCCTGTTATTTTATTGTCTCTGTTAATTTTATTTAACGTTGTTATTTGCCAATGTGTAACAAGGCTAGAGGTTGTGCTCTAATTTATTTGTTCGTGACGGGTTATGCAGTAGGTGTGCTGTTATCAATACATTAATGTAGTCTTTATGTGCAGTACTGTACTGTAGAACAACATATATGTAGCATTGGCAGGAAGTGCATTATATGTGTTAGTTTTCTTAGTCGTGGACACGCAGCGTGTGTAATCTATGCAACTTATGCATTTACGTGTTGCACTGCTACCTGACATACTATATAAATGGCATAAAAGGTTAATGTATTGCGATAGCAAGTGCCCATCCACAGACTTGTATATAGTTTCTTATGGAAACGTTTCGGGCAGTGACCCTTTAGAATGAAGGACAATATATTAAACGTGCACTTTGAGGGAAAGAACTCGTTTTCCATAATACCCTCGTTGTTCGACCATTAATTTCCCAAAACAGCCCGTTGTCGCTTACTAGTACTGTATAGGGCATGGTAGGTGACTGATTTGTCTGTCCAGCTTTTTCATTTCCCGTAAAATGCGGTCTATAGTGGTTGCAGACGCATCTACAGTCTGCTCTTGCAACAGTGAACAGTTTTGACTTTAGCATACTGCACTGCTACATGCTTTCGTTGCAGTGTTACCAGTCCACCGAACTGTCGAGGCGTGGCTTTTTATGCTACATCCCAACGATACGCGTTAAAAATCGAGTTTATACAATTCGGACGGGTGTAGGAAGCGTCTGTTAAGCCACTGGTTGTTTACAATAACATGCATCTCCATTCTAAAAAAACCACTGCCTCTCCCACTTTGCCAACCCCTTCCTGTGCATATCCCCCCCCCCCCAACACCTGCAAACGTTATATAGATGGCGGGGTTCCTGGGGGACTTTGGCCTAGAGAATGGGTCTCGGCTGTCGGTGCCGGAGCAGGTCGGCTTGATGGCTGCCAGTGCTTACCAACCGGAGAACGGGGACTTTGGTCTAATGCCACCACCGCCGTCGCTGCTTCAGCAACATCACCAGCATCAGCCACAGCCACAGACTCCACTGGGAAAAAAGGCTCGCACTGCCAAGAAGTCTACGTCTCCTACAGCCACACCCAAGCAAGTGGTCACCCGTCTCGGTTTTTTTGTATATGCCCTTGACGTGTTTACTGTATTTGGCTCGACAAGGTCTGCCTTACAAAAGTGATGCTGAACCTGCACGGCCATTTTTTGTGGAGGGTCTGAATTCCTTTGCAATTTTTAAAGTGTGCTGTACGTTTAATTATGTATTTAGCAAAACGCTAATATAAATAATGAGCCATTACCGTCAATGATGATCTGGGTATATGTAGTTATGACTTGTGTCGAAATGCTGTTAAAATTCTGGGTGAAAGAGGACAGAGAGTCCCATGGCAGGTGTACCCAGAATTAGTTGAAAAGGAGCTGTGCCATTATTCGAGTTATAATGATAACAATAGCATATTATAGAGCGCCTTTCACCCGAGGGTCACAAAGCGCTGCACAAGGGCCGTGGAGAGAACAGCATGTCAACAACGACAGAATTTTTTTTATTTAAAACCAAAGCAACAAAAAATAAATGATTAAGGCTGCCTCGAATAACCTTCTTCTTTGCACTGAAAGGTCGTGAAACTGGCAATCTTAAGAGCGGCAAAAATCAGCCAGCGAGAAACTTCATAAAAGGCATTATTTTCCAGGATCTAAATAGACGCCATGATCCTGCCACCGCAATATGCCACCGAGACATCAACTGTTTTTTTTTTCCCGTTTGCTAACCAGAAAGCGAGGCCGTCCTGCTGGCACCACCAAAGCTGCAGGCTTTAGGACAAGCACAGGACGCCCACCTGGCACCACCAAGGCAGCAGGCTACAGAACCAGCACTGGCCGCCCACCTGGCACAACCAAGGCTGCGGGATACAGGACGAGCCCTGGACGACCTCCTCACCATCACTTGGTACAAGTTGCCATACATCCTAGCTGTAAATTATCTATAGTCAAACTAACTGTGTTGCAGATTGACCGTGCTCATATGCACCTTTGAAACACACACACACACACTGGTATAATAATTTGCTGTGTCTTGTCTGGGAATCGGTTGACAAGTAAATGGACTACTTTAAGCTTAAACAGATGACACATTCAACGTCTTCACCCCCATTCTACATAGGTAAGCAAGAATGCGTTCATATAGCCTAATTGTATGTGTATTTACCAACCGGGACACTTATCTGTATTGGTTTGAAAAATGTGCTGCTGCATAATGACACTTAAGGCACTGTTCTTTAACATGACAACTCTCTGTGTAATCGAAAATTCGAATATAAATAGGCTCTTACGTAGTTGAATAGGGTTCGCTCTATGACACTAATTGCCAAGAGCGCTACAACTTGAAAAACTCGTAGAGCTGATAAATCTTCATTATTTGGGCCAGCTCAGATTTAAAAAAATAAAACTGATATTGGTTTAATGTTCAAGGTTGTATTATTTACAATGAAGTAGTTTGTACCATACATTGTACTTAAAGCAAACCTTGTAAACAGACTTGTATCATTGGCCTCTCAACTAGTTTAAAATCATCATCCCACCTAGTTAAAAATTAGTTTCACGTAAATATGTATATGCTTCCATGTCTGTGCTTACCACTTTCACCAGTCTCCATTAGCCAGTATGGTTATACATAGCAAATATCTCCCAGAACCAGCGTCGCAAGGGGAGGCTGTTTCATCGGCAGTGGATTGACAGAAGGGCTGTTGTACACGTACATTATCATATTCATTCATTCATTCATTTTCAGAAACCGCTTAATCCTATACAGGGTCGCAGTGAGCCGGAGCCTATCCCGGCATACACAGGGCGCAAGGCAGGAGAACACCAAGGATGGGACG
>JAZEWU010000012.1:4779014-4802880 GCA_036362915.1 Geotria australis
GAGTCCTACTCTGTTAGTGTAGAACGTTGTTTGGGAATAAAGGGCTGTGCTTACTTTGTGCTGGGGGGTCTCTCACCGGATCGTGTGTGCAGCATGTGAAGGGGTCGCCGGCCCGTGGAGGCGCACAGGGCCCAGTACGGGCATCTCCTCAACTCAAGGAGCAACACGGATCAGCGGAAGGGCTGTGGCACGCCAGCTCGGAGGCGGTTGCTGAAGCTGTGAGGGCGGTGACGTCACACGGACAGAGCGGGGAGCTGACACAAGCGATGGGGCACCGGTGCTTTGGTTTAGGGGAACAGAGTTAACCCGTTTAACGACAGCACTCTTTTTAATTTTGAGAATGATGCTTCGGGTAAGTGTCCATTTTGGGGAACAAAAAAAATGTTTGGCTGGCATCTGCAAGATATATATTGATTTAATTTGGATACATCTGTGTGTTACTGTAATATTTTAATGATCTGTTGGGTTGTTGCTTATCTTTAGGTAATCAAATGTCGATAAAAGGGTTACAAACAACACAGTTCAAGGTTATGTTGAGTTTGGTAATTCCCAAATAAAAACAACTAGCAAATACTTACCAGGAGTTTTCTTTTAAAAACATTCCAGGTAAATCACTTCTCTGACATTTTAGTTAAGGGTTTGCCTGATTAATGTTTCCTTGCACTGTGTTGGTACAGTAGTTGAACCAAATACTAAGTTACTGTAATATCAAAAAACATATGTCCATATTTATACTGCAGATGTTGATCAGTGTGGTCTTATACAATTGCTAACATTACACCAAATGACATGCAATAAAAGTAGAAAAAAAAATTCATTCACCAAAAGTGAATACGCTTATAATGCCAACTGCTGTATTATCAACAATTTAAGTTCCTTAAACCTACCAGATTCATAAATTTGGATTTTGTAAAACCTTAATTGCTTTTCAGATAATCTATTAAGTCTAAGAAATCATTAAAAATGACCATATTATGCTGTTTAACCGTTAGCTCTGACTTGTGCTTTTTGGTGGTATTTTAGCCCCGGCTTCCTATTGTCAGTTGTACAGCTTTGCAAGGCATATAAACACCATGAGTTGAATAGCTTTTATTAATGTCACGTCAATCGAAAAGGTCAGTCTTTTGGTGTAGCTCTCTTAGTCATCGTATGTGCCCCTTCACACTTGGTGTGCAGAGTGCAGCCTTCCTACTAGGATAATGTTAACCACATCACCGTTTGAGAAGTGCTTGTATAAAAACTGCCGTAGTTACCAGTAGAATGCTCGCAGGCACTTTGCCACATTTTTTAGACGTAAGATGTCCATTCTATATGCTTTTATCTTTGTGTATCCATTGTGGTGTACTGTATGCTGTATTTTGTAGTTGCAAATCAAATATAAAGTGCTTTTTTTCCACATGTTTAGTATATCTGAAATGATGTAATTAACAACATGCAGCTGACGTCTATAAAACGGATGCGTATGGGCTACTTGGTCACGAATCATGATTTGCATTGATCCATGATAATTGTCATTGGCATTTCATACACCGTATGTACACAACTAATTCCACTGGTCAGCAATTAATCTCTTGCATTCACGAAAAACTCATGTATACATTGCATGCGTTACACAACATGTTTACGCTTTTAATAAAACATGCAGGTATTTGTTTCCGTAATTGAAGCATTTTCCGTTCCTTTTTTGCTGTGTGTTGGTAAATTTGGGAAGAGCATTTCACCTGCCGTATACTATGAGACCGTTATAATTGTAAATGTTTGATTGTCAGGAATGCATGCTAAATCCTACTAGGTCGCTTATCCCTCTATTAAATGCTTGGCAAAGCACGAGTGTATATTTTTCACATTTCCACTTTAGTGAGCTACGTTGCGTGTACTGGTATTTTCTTACGTTGTTAATAAAAAAAAATCTGCAATTGGGTTTTTATCTCAATTTGTAAAAGGTCTAATGTGGACAGCAGATTATGCGCACATCATTAGTCCCCAGCGGTCCCACGCGTTTGCAGCGAAGAAGCTGTGGCACTATATAAAAATCCTGACCGTGCCACTGGATTATCATTGATCCAGCGATAACGTTGAGATAAGAATCTATGGTGTTCTGTTTCAATTTGTGCCGGCAGATGGCGCTCAATACACGTGCGACAATTGTCTTGTCCTTGACGTTCGATAAATTCGGGGGTCAAGGTAGAAGCGTTCACGTCGCGACCCCTGTCAGGTAATACTTGGTGTTGCCTGCGAATTCTACCAAACACTTCAAAGCCAAGCTGAAAGACAATGATGTCCAGAAGCTGCCCATCGTGCTTTGAAGAATCGCAAAGAAGAAGAAGGCGTCCGTATTTATCTCTCGAGCTAGAGTCTAGACCATTAATTCTACTAAATACACGGCACATCAAGTGGGATTTCAACTGCTAACAGATAAACTCGTTCAACCTATGTATACACACGTGATCGCTTTGATTAGATTTCTTCGCACATTTAATAAGAGTTTTGGCAAGTCAAAGCCTTGCAATCAAGCCTTCGTGTTCTCCCCGTGAAGTGAAGACTCCATGTGGCGTTAACATGCAGTGATAATTGAGTAATTAGAAGAAAAAAATCGTAGTGTGTAGCTTAACTGAATTGTAGCACTTCTGTATCTCGATTTTTTGAATACAGAAAACCTGCAGTTTGCAGCTGTCATTCTACCAAACACTTCGAGGCCGAGCTGAAAGACAACGATGTCCAGAGGCTGACCATCGTGCTTTGAAGAATCGCAAAGAAGAAGATTTCCCATAGGCAGTTATACGTGAATGTGGACAGTAGAGGGTAGTGCATAACATTGTCACACTGTACTTATACGCTCCCCATCCTCAACTCACTGGCTATTGTAATGAAGTAACGTCAAATATATATATACAGAAACGTCGTTGTTTAAAGCGTACACATTGCTCATTCGCAGAAAGGAAACTGCGTCGATTAATATAATTTCTCGTAACGTTCATAGAACCACATGTATAGGAATCAATAATTTTATGGAAATTATCACCTCATGTTACACGAAGGGCTAATGATATCTGCCGCGAATAAGGGTCATTCCTAGAAATTATTGGTTGTCTTCTTCGGACAGTGTTCTTGACGAATGTGTTATAAGGGTTTATTTGTACTCAAGCTAAGGTAGTGAACAATCCAATATAAAAAAAACTACAAACGAAACGAAAATTGGATTTTGTCCTATAACGGTTATAAGACAACCGATTCCGGCACTCGAGCAGCCGAAGATAGTATTTTGTGGATGAAACTTCGTTACGGAATCGAGACTATTTAATAGAATAGCGGGTTACGCGGTATGGACAGGTTCACCGTTACACTGCTCCTCTCACAGAGCTCGAACACTGGATTGTACAGAATAGCTGACATCTGTCTAAGTTGATTTCAATCTGTCAACATGACGTGCCAAGACGTCTGTGCCGAGGGCGTCCAAGAGATTAGTGGATATATATTTTAAAACACTACATCACCAGACGAGCATAACACATTGTAGTCTATGGGATTCGTAAGCTCTAACTCGGTAAAGGTTATTGACACAGCGGTAAGTACCAATAAATAACGTAAAGCCTTTGGCAATCCGCTGCTGAATGATCCCCGGTCGGTCGTTGGGGTTCAGTCCACATCACGCTGCTCAGGGGCGCATAGACGTCACATAGTACAGTGCAACTATGCATTCTGCTATTGTCCTCCATTCTTCTTCTTTGCGATTCTTCGAAGCACGATGGCTAGCTTCTGGACATCGTCGTCTTTCAGCTTGGCTTCGAAGTGTTTGGTAGAATTCGCAGGCAATACCAAGTACTACCTGACAGGGATCGCGACGTGAACGCTTCTACCTTGACCCCCTGTCCTCCATTGACAACGTAGCAATGTGGAGCAGCTTTAAAAAACTTGAATAATGCACCGCTATCCAGGATGAACCGGTTTGAATACCGACGCCTGCTGAGATCGCGCGCATGCCTGGTTATTTGGTCATACAGCCAGGCTAATTGGCTAAAATTACGTTACTAATACGCGTGCATTCCGCATACTTACGTAATGTGACTCGGTTTGCATGACCAACACGGCCCTATGTAATTGCAGCTATTCGAGTCAGTAATCGAACACCCTGGGTTGCCGTGGTGAATGTAGCGGCTACTAGCTGTTTCTGGGTCATGCTAACTCGTTCCATACATGTATTCATTTAATGTCAGAAACAGGATGAGCCGGAACCTATCCCGGCAGACACAGGGCGCAAGGCAGAGCTATACCCATGATGGGACGCCAGTCCATCACAGGGCACCGAGGGCAATTTAGTCAGCAGGCCAATTAACCTATGCAGCAGCATGTCTTTGGACTGTGGGAGGAAACCGGAGTGCCCTGCGAAAACCCACGCGGACACGGCGAGAACATTCAAACTCCACACAGAAAGACATCCGAGCCGGGATTCCAATCTGGGGATTCTTGCTGCGAGGCGGCTTTGTGCAGCGCTTTGTGACCCTCGGGTGAAAGGCGCTCTGGTTCCATACGTAGCAGCGTTTCTCAATACACATAGGGGTAAGAGATCTGTAGCAACAATGAATGATAGACGTGACATCGTACCGTTATCGTTCTATTTAGCGTTTCATCGTAAACATCTTCAGCCATGATCTATCCACTGCTGGGCGAATGCCTCCTTTTTGCCCCATCGCCGGCATGGGTTTTTTTCCCCGATGCTCCAGATACCTTAGACTCAAATGACCTCTCATCAATTGCCTGAAAACGTCTTAAAATTACGTGATGGACTGGCGTCCTATCCTGGGTAAAGCCCTGCCTTGCGCCCTGTGTCTGCCGGAATAGGCTCCGGCTCACCGCAGTCCTGTACAAGCGGTTTCTGACAATGGATGGATGGATCTTAAAATCACAACCCAATGCAGGGCTGTCGTGAAAAACAGTCCTAACTCCTCAGTGGGCCTTCCCTGGATAAATAAGTAAAAGACCTCGTCAACCAGTCGCCATTATTCATACATAGGGGTGAACTCTTGAGCAAAAAAACATGATGGATTACTTTGTTTGACGTTGTGTGTTTTTTTTACATTGACTGTGTCCTACCCCTCCCTTGAGGGTTTGTTTACTCCTGTCTGCGGGGCTGCCATGTAGCCAGCCTGCCGTGTCACGTAGTGAGGAATTCAAGGAATGGCGCGCCCTGTCGCAGCATTGCATCTCACAGCTCCAATCCGCAAGGCGCCCATCTCACAGCTCCCATTGCAAGAATGTGTCCGCGTTGTACACATGTAGGACAGGGATTATTAAATGGGCCTTGAGCCACTGGCCCAAAAATGGCTTGTCGCAATCAGCTCTGGGTGGCAGACGCAAACAATTATTTTAGTAAAACATATCTAATTCACAAATACTGTGTGTATGATAGCAAGAGCCCCTGTGATGGTCTGACGTCCCATCCTAGGTATAGCCCTGCTTTGCGCCCTGTGTCTGCCGGGATAGGTTCCGGCTCACCGCAACCCTGTACGGGATTAAACCGGTTTCTGACAATGGATGATGGAAAGATCATTGCGGTAGTATGTGTTAATAGTACCTAACGTGGCATGTTTGCTAGATAATCCTGTGTCGTTTTGGGAAATAAAAACAACGGACGACACACGCAACCTGTACTTAATTTCAATGTAAATAGGATGCTGGTGTCCATCAAACAGACATTAGAAACAATGTACCCATGGAGGACACGAGTAGCAGTTGTCATTCCATGTGACTCGTGGGTTAAATTTCACCCTTACACAAAAAACCTCATGACTCGTCGCATTGCCGTGGAGCGTTATGGACAAAAGCATGCGGGTCTTTGTGTTTCGAATATTTCTGCACGCACCCGACGCACCACATGTACAGTATCTCTGCCTATGGGGTGTGCCTACTATTTCGCGTGTCACCTTCCAGTCTACCTGCCACCTGCAAAATAGTCAGTGAAATATTAATCGTCATTGTCAGAAACCGCTTAATCCTGGACAGGGTCGCGGTGTGAAATGTGAATGGTTGTTGTTCATTAAAATGTTTAACTTGGGAAATATTCCGTGCCCGGAACACCACCACATCCAGTATCCTTCTAAATAGGACTACATATAACGATCGTCTGTTGTATCGCATGAATCCCGCTTCCAGAGCTTGCAAGCTCACTGGTTATGTTCTGCTGTAATAATAAACGTCTACGCATCGCGTACCATCTCATATATACAGTACCTCATCTCACATATACCCATACTAATAATAATATAATTTTATAGAGCGCCTTTCACCCGAGGGTCACAAAGCGCTGCACAAGGGCCGCGGAGAGAATAGCATGTCAACAACGACAGAAAAAAATAAAAACCAAAGCAATCAAATTTAATGATTATACAGCTAGCCGTGAAAATCTACATTAGCACAGAGCGCAAGACGGTTGTGTGGATTGTGGCTTGACTACGTGAGCTCGTTTGAAAGTATTTAAAGATATCGGTGTCTAAGGATTTACTTGTCCATCCATCCATCCATTTTCTAAACCGCTTGTCTTGGTGAGGGTCGCGGTGGCAGCAGGATTTACTTGTTTTGAACCAAATTTCTGGAATAAACGGGGACTCCGCCTCAAACGAGTACCTTGGTGCGATGTGTAAAAATCACCAGTAGGGAGACAAAGGCGGCCGTGCGCGGTGCTGGAAACCGCTTAATCCTGTACAGGGTTGCGGTGAGCCGGAGCCTATCCCGGCAGACACAGGGCTTACGAGGAGGAGCACGAGGGGGGGCACGAGGGTGGGTGGGGACACGTTGCACCCTGCTCAGTCGGTTTGTTGTGAGTAAGAAATATTAAGTAAGACATTAAACCCTGGTTAGAGTACTGTATTTATATAACACACATGCATAAGCCATTTCCTAGAAAAACCCCACAACCGGCACACCACTTCCAGTATACCTCTGGGAATAGCTGAGGTTGCTAGTCATGTGCCACCTCCCAGCCTACTACTAACGAGCCGGAAAATATTCAGCAACCCTTGCTCGTACACAATAATATTTAAAATAAATGAGTGGCAAATTTCTGGGTAATATACCACAGCCCGCAAGCCACATCCACTATACAGTAGTGGCTACTTATCAAGTGGCACCTCCCGGTCTATATACTTAGAATATATTGAGTGAGCGATTAGAGCCCTGGTTGTTTACATTAAAGCGAATGAGTGGCCACTTTCCCAGTACGCGGGCAACGTTGGAACTGTCGCAGGGTGGCGCAGTGAACAACGATCCCGACTCACAGCAAGAAGGTCCCCAGGTTCGACTCCCGGCTCGGGTGCCGCCTTTCGGTGCTGACTTTGCGTGTTCCCGCCCCCGTGTCCGCGTGGGTTTTTCGCCGGGCACTCCGGTTTCCTCCCACCGTCCAAAGACATGCTGCTGCCCATGTTAATTGGCTGAGTAAATTTGCCCCGGTGCCCCGCGATAGGCTGGCGTCCCATCCAGGGCATAGCCCTACCTTCCGCCCTTTGTCTGCTTACCCGTTGCCGCTGGACAACTGCTAAAGATATCCAAACGGGCTCGACGGTTCCTTCCATAAAATAACAACAACGACGAAACTGACTTGGGCTCTGGAGAAATGATGAGACGTCGTCGTTGTCACTGTTGTCTCTTAGCGCTCATTTTTTCCCCGTCCGTCCGGAGGAGTTATCCGGCAAGCGGAGTGAAAGTGATGCGTGCAGACAGAATTCCCTTGCCGCTAGCGGAGGCTACTGTTTCCCACGAGGATTCAGGCGGTTCGGGTCTACTAAATGTGACGGGTGTTTTAGCGGCACAGCTTGCGGATTAAATATAGACCGTGTAGGCACAAGCACACGCCCTTTCCAGTGTATTCGAAGCAGCCTTAATCGTTAAATTTTTGTCGCTTTGTGTTTTATTGGTTGGTTTTTTTTCCTCTGTCGTTGTGCAGCGCTTTGTGACCCTCGGGTGAAAGGCGCTCTATAAAATGCTATTATTATTAATATTACATAGCCGAGCATAAACAGCACAGTAAGATTGATACGCAGCGTTGCGATAACACTAGTCGCGAGTCCATCACAGGGCACCGGGGGCGATTTAGTCAGCAGGCCAATTAACCTATGCGGCAGCAAGAACGTCATTGGACTGTGGGAGAAAACCGGAGTAACGGTCAATAATTGTACTCTGGGCAGATGTGGCTCTTGAGTACGCAGGTAGTGGTCGTATAACCTCATGTCCAGTCCCTAACACAAAACGAAATGGAACACATTTGGATTTCCGTAACCTCCGCAGATAAGCTTTCATGAGAGTACAGTACTTACATAAGAGAGGAGGGAATTAATCCGTGCTGAGACGATAGGCAGGGCCAGGGGTGGGTCACCTACCCATATTCTTGTTAAAGGCGACTGATTCTACAGTTTTTCGATCACTGTGACATTTTCAATCAACGTCAAGCACTTTATGAAACGAACTCAACCCTCTATGATGGTTGCTCTTCAGAGCTGTTCTTTCAGGATAGCCGTGTCGAGCGATCTCCCTCTCTCTATCGCGACGTTTTGCCTCCCAAGATTGGAAGCATCATCATCGAACGTGGGAGGCGAATCATCCAAAGTGGGGGGCTATTACATATGTTCGCCGGGCACTCTGGTTTCCTCCCACAGTCCACATTCACGCTGCTGCATAGGTTAATTGGCCTGCTGACTAAATTGCCCCCGGTGCCCTGTGATGGACTAGCGTCCCATCCTGGCCATAGCCCTGCGTTGCGACCTGTGTCTGCCGGGACAGGCTCCCGGCTTACCGCGACCCTGTACAGGATTGAGCGGTTTATGACAATGGATGGACGTATGAGAATTGCTGTAGCTGTTCTTTAGAGATAGCCGTGTCCAGTGTTCCTTCTCTCTCCTTCGCGCACAGAAAGGCACCGAGCCGAGATTCGAACCCGGGTTCTTCTTGTTGCGAGGCGGCAGCGCTACCCAACGCGTCACCGTGCCGCCCAATTCTAATTCATAGAGCCGTGAAAACCAACGTCAGAACCAATGGAGACTGCATTTCCATGCGTTGGGTAACCTATCCCTCAATTGTCTCTCGTTACACACAACCCATGTATCGTTCATTCATTAATTTAGCCCAGACGTAATGCAGAGGTGGTCGCACACTGGAGTCCGTAAATGTGTAACGCTTTGATATGTATTTCGTAATCCGTTGCTTGTTTGAGGAGGCTCGCAGTGGGTTTTCATTGTCTCCGTTCTTTATCAAGTAAATCAAGCTCCCTTTCAGTTCTGGCGCCTGAGCTAGACTTGACGGAGTATGGGAGTGTACGTTCTGATGTGGGTTCCCGAGCGGTAGCTCGGTGGTTAGCGCGCTGGGCTATAAACCTGGCCACCCGAGTTCGAATCCCGCCGCTCACGACCAACGCCAGTGACGATTTTCTGAACCGGTCCCGGGCCTCCACCTCGGTCGACTCGGCCTCAAATGAGTGCCGAGTGCGGTGCGTACACATTGCCACCAGGGAGACAAAAGCGGCCGGGCGTGGTGCTGGCCACCCACCCCCTCATGTGCCGTGTCGACCTTCATAGGTGCTCGCTAACGCCACTTGTCCCTACAGTCTTTGCATTGTCCCGATACCGTGCTCTGTGAGTGGCTCATCACGTGAGCCTGATGTACGTCAATTTAAGCGTGTCGCTATAGCAGGCAATCCACACTTATTTCAATACACGTTAGGCAATTTGGCATTGTGTTTTTTTTACTTACTATTCACCGTTTCTTAAGAGCATTAAAACGTAGCCTCGTTCGCCTCCTTATGCCATAGGTCCGCTTTTAGTAATCTGTACTATGATCTGTTGTTGCAGCAGTCTCTGCAGTAGATATTTTCAGTTGCTTCGTCTTCTTCTTTGCGATTCTTCGAAGCACGATGGCCAGCTTCTGGACATGGTCGTCTTTCAGCTTGGCTTCGAAGTGTTTGGTAGAATTCGCAGGCAATACCAAGTATACAAGATAAGAGCCGGTTATTTTTTTCCATTCTGTCTGCCTTGAAACTAGACAATTTGCTTTGGTCAGGTAAAAACATTGTTTTTCCAAAGCAACACATGATTACTCATCGGGGTGGCTTCTACCATGTGGGGATTTATATCGGCCGTGTTTGTCTTCAAAGAAGTGACGGCCATCTTAGGGGACGCTGGCAGAATTTTGCCGCTCTTAAGATTGCCAGTTTCACGACCTTTCAGTATATTCGAAGTAGCCTTAATAATTGATTTTCTGTTGCTTTGGTTTTTATTGGTTTTTCTTTCGTTGTTGACATGCCGTCCTCTTTGCGGCCCTTGTGCAGCGCTTTGTGACCCTCGGGTGAAAGGCGCTATATAAATTGATATTATTATTATTATTAAATGGGCGAAACTGGAGAAAAATCCACAAGTTTATTAGGGACGGCACGATGAGTACCTGGGCTGCATCACAGCAAGAAAATCCCTGGGTTCGATTCCCAGCTCGGGTGCCTTTCTTTGTGGAATTTCATGTTCTCCCACTGTTCACGTGGGTTTTTCCCCGCAAACTCTGGTTTCCTCCCACATTCCAAAGACATGCTGCCTAGGCTAATTGTCTTGACTAAATGACACTCCAGTGCCCTGAGATGATCTAACCCTCCCCGCTGGACCACTGTTAATAAAAGCTACCATAGCTCAAGGGTTCCTTCCAGCTTCATTAAAAACTGACACCCCTGGCTTCTAACCAACTGTTGATTGAGAGCGCTCGGGCCTTGTAGGCCGCGTTATATCAGTCCATCCATCCATTGTCAGAAACCGCTTAATCCTGTACAGGATTGCGGTGAGCCGGAGCCTATCCCGGCGGACACAGGGTGCAAGGCAGGGCAATACCTAGGATGAGACGCCAGTCCATCACAGGGCACCGGGGGTAATTTAGTCCGCAGGCCAATTAACCTATGTAGAAAGCGTGTCTGAATGCCCGGTGGCGAAAACCCACGCGGACACGGGGAGAACATGCAAACTGCACACAGAAAGGCGCCCGAGCCGGGATTCGAACCCTGGGGCTTGCTGTGAGGCGGCAGCGCTACTCACCGCGTTACCGTGCCGCCCATACAAGACGAACTTGAGCGTGTTCATGTTTAGGCAGGTAGAACTATAAACGCAGTCTGTTAGACTGCGTCGGCAGCGGTGCACACGAGCGCAACTAATCATCTAACAATAAATATTAATTCATTCAATTTCGAAAGGTATTAATTCAAAGAGAGAACGACTCAGAGGCGTAGCGAGGAAAGCGCAGAGAGGCGGAGGAGGCAGCCAGACGGTTTGCCGGCACCAACACCCTTTGTCAATAGCAGAGATGCTGTAAATCAGTGCCCTTTCCACAAACAACAAAGTCCCGTTGTTGTTGCGTTCTTCCTGAGGGGCACCGCTGTTGATGAAAGCAATTAGCGTTTAGCTATCCGTCCGGAATGTTGCAATTTCCTTTATTTACTAGAATCTAAACAATCGTTTAACCGTCGAGTCTGCATTGTGCTCGTAACGCACAGCACGTGTAAGTCGGCTCTCGCCGTTTACTGCTTAACAACGGGTCGGGCGGTGCGGGGGTCTCATTTAAATCGGGGAACAAACACTCTTCTGTTTCATGTGTTAAACAAATTACTAGGGTCATTGACTGATGTCTTAGTCCCCTGCCGGGAAGGCCGACCAGTGTTGTTTGTGTTCAGGGGCGGAGCCGTTCACGGCTGGGGGGTGGTAGAAAGAAGCTGCAGTCGTTTCGGGGGTTATAACACCCCCTGGTATGCACACACACACACTCACATGTCGGGGAAGTGAGACGCCCGCTAAGTCTATCTCTCATTTCTCTACTGCTCACTCTGTCCGTGCGGTGCATCGTACGCATCTGTAGCTGCATCTCTCTTCTAGAGACCTCCGTCTTCACTTTAAACTGTTCTGGGTCCTACGCCAGTTTGTCTCTCTGTTATAACGAGTCGATTCACCTCCACGAAGAAGCCCGGTGCTCCCGTCGGTCATCGGATCAACATGATGATGTAAGTTTGCGCGCAACTCACGCGGAGTTAAGTTGGCTTCGGGTTGCAGAGTTTGTTTACGTCTGTGCTGAGTTATTGTTGTTGATTGCGTGCCGGTTGGTGGCTTTGCACGCCTGCGATGGGGGAGCACTCTGGAAACAACGAGGGTTTCATCGGGTCATGTGTTGCGAAACTCCCTGACCACCGAAGATGTTACCTACCATACCTGGGCTGGCCAGGAGAATGCGGTAGAGCAAAGGTCGGGCCTATTGCCTCTGTCTTTTCTGTAGATAATAATAATAATATCAATTTATATAGCGCTTTTCACCCGAGGGTCACAAAGCGCATAGATAGATGTTAATTTATTATTACAGCAGACAAATACCCGGTGAGCTTGCAAGCTCTTTACGGGACTTCTGTGACACAAAGCTGTTCTTTCGGGGATAGCCGTGTCGAGCGGTCTGCCTCTCTCCTTCGCCACATTTCTCCTCCCACGTTGGAGGCATCCTCAGGCGTTCTTCCAACTTGGCAGGCGATGCTCACAACCGTCTGTATGTACTTCAATAGGATCGGTAGTCGAATTCAGTCTCATTATGCTGTATTACCGTTCATCTCAACAATGTCACTTTGACCGCACTAACTCAATGCAACCTTTCACCGCACTAACTTTAGCCCGTGTGTTGCGCTCATGCACGAACTCTAGGACGCCCACTTGCGGTAAGAATTGCGATCACGGAATCGTAACGTTATCTCATCTCATTGTCAGAAGCCGCTTAAGCCTGTACAGGGTCGCGGTGAGCCGGAACCTATCCCGGCAGACACAGGGCGCAAAGCAGGGCTATACCCATGATAGGACGCCAGTTCATCACAGGGCACCGGGGGCATCTTAGTCCGCAGGCCAATTAACCTATACAGCATCAGCACGTCTTTGGACTGTGGGAGGAAACCGGAGATCCCCGGCAAAACCCTACGCGTACACGAGGAAAACATGCAAACTCCACACAAAAAAGCACCCGAGCCGGGAACCGAACCAGGGTATTTGCTGTGAGGCGGCAGCGCTATTCACTCGGCCACAGTGTCCCCCTATCCTGGCAGCTTGAGTCCTCAACTGGTTCAACTTACTAATGTGCTTTGACTTGACAGCGCAGATGGCTGGGGGAATCGAGAGCCAGAACATGCGAGCAGCGGAAAAGACTAAGCCACCTTAAGCTTGGTTGAAGGGTTTCTTAAACAAGGAAATAAACCCACCGTTCCTTAAAGATAACAGCATACCCCAAGTCAGATAGACACATTTTTAGATAATAGATAGATGTTTATTGCTACAGCAGAGCATAGCCAGTCAGCTTGCAAGCTCTGGAAGCGGGTTTTCTGCCACACAACAAACGTACGAACTAATATTGGCTTGTGAAGCCACCACATCGATGTGTCGTCGAAAGCCGTTCGGTGCGAGGACCGCGTTGCTTCTGAAATCACAACAACGCATCAGCACTAGGCATGGCAATAACAAAAACAAGGAACCAAAACTAAACAGTATAATAGAGATGCAGAGATGCACGCTTGGAATGCCACTGAGTAACTGACTGGAAGGATAGCTTAGATCGCACACGCAGGTTAGTTAACTATGCCATCGTTACCTACATCATTACATTAACGAGGCAATTTAAACTGCTGAGAAAAGTAACAAATATCCCCCCCAACATGTTCATCAACGAAACGTGTGTGACCTTAAATAAAATAAACAAATATATAATAATGATGGTTGCTCTTCAGAGCTGTTCTTTCGACACGGCTATCCCGAAAGAACAGCTCTGAAGAGCACCCATCATGGATCGAGCTGTGAAAACCTACATCAGTACAAATATATAACAGGCGACAATCCGGGCAATGGCCCTTCTTCAGAGCACACACGTGGTGATTGATGACGATGAATAATGCCCAAGTGACAGCTAAGGAATGTCACGCGGCTGATAGACTGTCCACATGGGAGATGGAGCAGTAAAATTAAGGCCGTGTGTCAGTGTTGGGTGTATTTGTATTATTGCATCGCAGGATCGTGACATGGTGACGGCTTGGGCGAGGCAATCATCCAGCAGTGTGTGGATCATGGCTGATGACTCATCCTTTATTCCCGTGGGACGGTTTTAAACAGCGCGCGTGTCTCATTGCCAGCGCCGCCAGAGCAAATAAACAGCGGGTTATTAAATATTAATCCCATCTCTAGATCGAAACGTGTGCCCTGTCCGAATCTCAACCATCATAAATCGAGCCGTAAAAACCTACATCATTACCTCTGGCAATTTTCGAAACGTGTAATGAATGCACCGTCATCCCAGTTGACAGCGCGAGTGGCTGGGGAATGTAATTCCAGACTGTAAGGGCAGCAGAAGGGAGAAAGTGGCCAACTACTGAGTGACGGTTATCTCGGAGGTTTGGGGGGAAAAGACACGTTTGGTTACTGGAGTGGTTGAGAGCATGCAGGCGAGTAGAGTGAAATTAGAGGGGACAGACAGGTAGGGCAAGTTCCATTCCACGGAGGATCTTGAAGGCGGTAAAGTGCTGCTATCTTGAAATTGATCGACGATCAAAAATGGGAGCTTGTGGATTGATCCGAATACTGGGGGTTCGTGTTGGTCTCGTTTCCAGGAGCGGGTTATAAGTCTGCAAGTGGCATTTGGAATCATCTGGAGATTCAAGATGAGGTATTTGGGTGGATCGTCGAACGTGGATTCGCAACAGATATGTTGGATGTGAAATAGATGTGATGAAGGGTTAGATAGATGTTTATTATTATTATAGCAGAAAAATACCCAGTGAGCTTGCAAGCTCTTTGCGGGATTCCTGCGACACAACAAACATGCGATTTGCTGACAATGATTAAAATATATACAAGATTCTAGGTTAGGGTGTCAATGTTAGCCGCAGCAAGGAAATAACAGTTGCGTGAGATGTTGGGCAGATGTACGTGTTGATAACCTGCGTGGTTCTAACATAGCTCCTCTTTGGCTAGAGTTCGTTCTTCATGTACCCCAGAAACGGGGTGTTTTGAAGGCTCGCTGCTCGGCTAGGCATGTAGTGAACGTTACAGCAGAGCCCCTAGTGGCAGTGCACAGAACTTCTCGTTGAGTGAGACGGCATTCATTTGCATCGCGTATGTCAAGTGGCGTTAACAATATTCAGATCTGTATTCTTTTATTATAAAAAAAAAACCTGTATCACTTCAAGGCCGAGTGAAGGGCTCTCAATACTCTGTCGATAATTAGGCCTGGGTGTTGAGTATAGTTCAGTACGCTAGTCATTACGGGGCGAGTAGCTGGGTTGGCTGTGACTAATTAAGACATCACCTGCCAATGACGTGAACCGTGGCCGGATATTTGTCCCGGTTCGTTATATCGCAGTGCACCCTCATGTGTGATCTTCTTCTTTGCGATTCTTCGAAGCACGATGGTCAGCCTCTGGACATCGTTGTTTTTTTCAGCTCTGCTTCGAAGTGTTTGGTAGAATTCACAGGCAATACCAAGTATTACCTGACAGGGATCGCGACGTGAACGCTTCTACCTTGACTCCCTCGTGTGTGATAAACACCGTGCTTATTTGCCAAATACTCTGCGCGTCACCTTACACTTGTTTTGTCACCACGCGTAAACACGACGTATGCCATATCGTGTTATTTCTGAGATGATGCAGACATAACGGTTACAATTACAGTGAGCATTGGGCTCGGTCACGTGTGGGGTTTAAGTCGATCACTTGCGCCCTGTGTCTGCCGGGATAGGCCCCGGCTCACCGCGACCCTGTTGCAGGATTAAGCGGTTTCTGAAAATGGATGGATGGACCATTTGACGTAGCTAGATAGATCGATGTTTATTATTACAGCAGAAAATACCCAGTGAGCTTGCAAGCTCTGGAAGCGGGATTCCTGCGACAAAATAAAACTGGGGGTAGAGAAAATAATTCCGTCAGCTGCAAAGTCGGATGCAAGAACTGCAGCCACGGCTTATTTCCTTGCTCACCGTGCATACAGATCTGCAACACTGGCCAACGTCAGTACTAACGCCGTCCAATTTTGCTATCACAAACCGTTATAGCACCATTTCTTTAACACCACTCATAGACATCCATAACCCATAAAATGAGCCATGGGAGGGGACTGAGTACACACTCGATACTGTAAATAACATTGTAACTGCGTTTGTCTTCAACGCAGCAAACATGCAGGTGCACGACACGCGCGTTCCAACACGCTCGGGCATAATCGGCGAGTCGCATTAGCTTAAGTTGTGGCCGGGGTCCGAGAGATGCTGCCTTGTTCCTGGCTGACCCGCGGTACTCCAGCTTGTACTATACTATATGTTGCACTGCCCCGTGCTGACCACTGCGTAGCCTAGCAGCAGAATATACCAACGTGGTTTATACACGGTGGTCACCGATTTAAGCGCTATCATTCCACTTGTGCGATCTAATGAGATCACAGGCGCACAAACATTGACACGGACAAGAGGCGTTACGCGCGTCATATTAATCTATGCGTTTCGCTCAGAGCAGAATTCACGACTGCTCGCCTTAACGTCCTTGTCTTCACAATAGTTGCTGGATTAAGGCTTGCTCACGCCTTGAGGGTCGCGTGGTTGGAACCGTACTTCACCGTGCTTGATATTGTAATACAGTCTGAATCATCGCTGCCTGTCATCTCACGCTCATCTCTCATTCTGCACTCCAACAGCCAAAATATTTCTGTCAAAGCTCTCAGTCAATTTTGGCTCAGTGGTGAAGCCACGTAATGACTCGAAAACGAGGCACACCTGGTCTCTCGAGCTCTCACCTGGTTAAACATTCATTCAGCACCCACTTCATCGTGCATTTACCCACCCACTTTATCGAGCGGGGGGGCCTATCTCAGTGCGCAAGACACAGGGCTATTACTCACGATAGAGGACGCAAGTCCATCGCAGCCCACTGGGGGGAATTAAAGTCAAGCATACAAACGCCACACAGACAGAAGACAGAAGAAATCTGAGCCAGGAATTGAACCGGGGTCCTTCTTTGTTGCGAGTCGACAGCGCTACTCACTGGCGCCACCGTGCCACCGCATGCTTAAACAACAAACTAGATTCCTCTCCTGCGCGCCGTCACCACTTCACACGGAAAGATATTCGAGCCGGGAATCGAACCCAGGTCCTTCTTGCTGCGAGGCGGCAGCAATTCCCACTGGCACCACAATACCGGCCCAAGATTAGATTTCGTTGATTCCATCTTCTCAGCGAAGCCCTCTCTCTTGGATGCCATTCCGTCATTCGGCTTTATTATCGCCCATCACCTATTGCAGTGGGGATCAAGGTAGAAGCGTTCACGTCGCGATCCCTGTCAGGTAATACTTGATATTGCCTGCGAATTCTACCAAACACTTCGAGGCCGAGCTGAAAGACAACGATGTCCAGAGGCTGACCATCGTGCTTCGAAGAATCGCAAAGAAGAAGAAGACCTATTGCAGTGACGTGTTCCTGCCAACAGGCAAAACAAGGACGCCGGGACTTACTGGAATATACGCCTAAACTGGAAACGTTACTCATTAATCTACAATAAACCAATGCTCGACGTAACTATGGCGCCACGGGGCAGGGCTTGAGGTCTCCATTCGCAAATTGTTTTTCATGAATTCCAGTAACGACCCTCTGGGCATGGTGGTCGATAGTGCTGCATTATACTGTGCATGATACAGCCCACACGAGGGCAATCTATAAGGGTTCGTGATTGCTTAGCGATGTGGCAATATACATTCCCACACTTCACAGCAGAGTTTAATCGCTCGCAATGACCACGTTGCGTGACAACGGTCAGCGACCATCACTAGCGCAGAAGCGTTCACGTCGCGATCCCTGTCAAGTAATACTAGGTATTATTACCTGCAAATTCTACCAAACACTTCGAAGCCGAGCTGAAAGACAACGATGTCCAGAAGCCCCTCAGTCTGGAGCAAGAAGAGAGGCCAATGCCCGCCTTTAAGGCCAGCACTGACTATTATATCTCTAAATGTTGAAGGGCTGTCTGCGACTAAAGAAAAGCGTGTTGCGATGGGAAACTGTCCCCAACCCCCGCATGGGTCTGTCTTGGGGGTTGTTTAAGCATAATTTAGATATCACTCAGTGATTTTAGCCGTGGTCCAATATCAAACTCAGCTTCGCGGGGTTCATTGTGATAACCACCGTGCCATTCACCACTTAATGTAACGAATGCTTCATATATCACAAGGGAAGGAATAAGCAGTCACCGCAACAGCATCACATTTACAGCGTTTCAATAAGGGCTTCCCGCATTTCAACCTGTTGCAATTCGCCACGGTACATCTCTCATAACTTGACAACGTATTTCCTTTTGAATACAAATGCGTTTCCAAGCCGCACGTTCGTGATGATTTGACAAACACAACCCCGCGTGACATAAACGAGCATTGATGACCGTCAATTTGCAACAGAACATTGAGACGCGTAAAACACGCACGGAGACGGCTTCAATTACGCCGTGTGCCAGATACGTGTTTAGAAATCATCGGATGAGTGTAGCACGTAACGCCTTAGTTTATGCATACACTTGCAGAGATACCCCATGGTGTACTGTGGAAAAACATGTTTGTCAAGCCCTTGCGCTCTTCCGTCCTCTGATCTCAGGGCTGCACATTCTGCTGTCATGTTCGGTGCTCTAGCAGACACTATGGTCTGTTTTAATTGGTTTCTGTATTGATTCCTTTGCTTATAGATAGGGTGGAACGCTCTCAGACTGGTTAGAGCAAGGGAGGCCTTATTAAAACGATGAGGTCAGTAATAGCCAAAAAATAAACAATATTTAACATAAAAACACAGCACAACAGTGCCGCACTAGTACATTACAACAAAGGATACAAACAAATCAGAATCGATGAAACCCATGAATAATTAACTTTTATTAACACAGGATTCTGCCAATAGTAAAATGTGTTTTTGAAATCAACAGAGAATTCCAGAATATAGAGGCAATCGAACCATGTTGGATATGTCCACATTTATAACGTTACATCACCAGTGCATACGTAAAAGCAACTGCAGTATCTGCAAATGTTATTCTCGTCAAATCAAGGGTCACATCTGTTTTCTTCCAATTTGCTATCCACTGTAATTCTGCAAGGACTTGGAGACGCCGGCAGTGTTCAACTGGCACAACGGGGGTGGTGGTCTGATTGAAATTGTAACCTTTCCTCCTAACAAGGCTGGATTTAGTTGTGTGGCCGAGAGGAGGGGCGACAGGTGGTGGTGGGCTGTCAGCAAACTGGAGATAGTTTGTCCAGAGCCCAACATTGAAAAGGAGCTTAATACAATGTTAAATTTTCTATGAAGACTAGCGGGACAATTCAATCCATACTTTTGTTGCAAACAATGTAAATACTATCCTTATTAATTGTCGTTGTTTATAAGTACCATTTTGATTGCGAAGTAGGCTCACAGACAGTAGTTTGTCCTTAGCATTGCAGTGTATTCTGAAAGTGAAGGTCTGTTTCTTATTTTCTGTGGTTCAACCAGGTGCAGTGATAGTTGAATCGGCTCCACTCCTCCAGTGACTTTAATCACTAGGTAATTTAATTCTTGGACACTTAATTTACTGCTACAGACGATATCTAATGCCCATAGTTTAGGAGGGAATGTGCAAACTCAGTTGTTGATTCTGACTCCCTACTCCTCAACCATGGGGGCCTGGCAGAGTTTGACTCCTGAGATCAGGTTCCTTAACGTGTGGGCAGCTGGATTCGTGCCAACAGTTCGGCGTTGATAAACGTCCCGATGAAATGCACAGACTCTCATTTTTTTAATGCAGCCCGTTCTACGTTAACGGCCACTCATAGCCAACACGTATACTGGCAGCCAAATGTAACGTAATGGCCTTTTTGATGATTAAACAACATGTGTGGTTGAAAGTACTATATTCCCCAGATACGAAGTGACCACAATATACAGTATACCTTGTTGTGGTCAACAGGCTGATGGTATAAACAAAGCATTAGATATATAGCATTTTAAACCCGTGTAATAGCCGCCTGGGTGCCGCGGTTATCACACTGCACACTATAAACCCAACAGACTTCCATCAACGCACGAGACTAACATTGGCAGCGCGGTGCCGTGGTGAGCAGCAAGAAGGCCCCGGGTTCGATTCGCGGCTCGGGTGCCTTTCCGTGTGGAGTTCGCGCGTTCTCCCCGTGCCCGCGTGGGTTTTCGCCAGGTACTCCGGTTTCCTCCCACAGTCCAAAGACATGCTGCCGCATAGGTTAAATTGGCCTGTGGATTAAATTGCTCCCCCCAGTGCCCTGTGATGGACTGGCGTCCGATTGTGGGTATAGCCCTGCCTTGCGCCCCTGTGTCTGTCAGGATGGGCTCCGGCTTACCGCGACCCTGTACAGGATTAAGCGGTGTCTGACAACGGATGGATGATGCGAGCGTTGGTCTAAGCCTCTAAGGCTACACCCCGCCAACCTTCCCACCTCTAACTGCCGTCGACACACTTCACAGCACTGCATCACCAACCCCTGGCACTGACCAGCACGGTGAAGGCGAGTCAAACAACGCCCATGACCGACACGGCTTGGGATGACCTTCGTCTGATCGAGGATTTATCGAGCGGTAATTTACTATGACCATTATTCCGAGGGCACATTGAGACCGCAAGGTTCCATGGTGCATTTTTTTGTTACAATTCTCATCAGCAGAACTTAAACAATACGAAACAGCATTACACAGAATGCACGGGGGAATAAACGAAAAACAACATATGCTACGAGGCGTGCGTGGATGTATTCGCTCCAAGGTTAAACAGATCCGTAATTCCTGCAAAAGTACTTTATTTAGTACGGGAGGAAAGTTGGGTGGCCGGAGAAAACCAACACAATATACCAGAGGAGGATGTCTCATGCACATGCTGGTCTCATTTTCACATGGTCTACCAACCTCAATTTGCAAGTGGATAGAATGCAGAGACTTTAAACGTGCTTACCCTTTAAGCACAAGACAGATCCATTTTCCTGAACGCAAGCCATGCTTTGTCACTTATCCATGAGATATTGTGCAGTGTTGCACATGTTTTCATGGCATCTTTGCCAGTTCTATTTATTAGGGCTGAAACATCCCAGCCATGCTATTTTAAGGTCTAATGTTAAAACTGGGAATCAATTTTTCACGTGGAAGCTTCTATGATTTGTGCCACTCAACCAGATGTTTAATAAATTTCAAACGTGTAACTTTTCAGAGGTTACAACCTTTTTACATGTACACTTTGTATACGTATTGACAAGTAACTGATAGTGTATTGCACTTTACCAACTGGCCCTGTCAGCTTTGGCACGGCACTCTTTAAAAGAGTATCAGAAAATGTAATGTTATATTTGTCTGGCACGTTAGTGTGTTTGTTGTGAACTGCACTGGTGTGAATCCAACGAACTGAGTTAAACTTCAGTGGCCAAAATCATTGTCGAATAGCCAACATTACTCTAACATCTAACATGGTCGTGGAACCCTCCGTTTCACCCACACATACTGACTAGGACGGCGAAGTCGGGTTAAACAACCCCATGACCACTATGGTGTGTGGAGAAGCCTTCATCCAGCGGTGGATCAGAAAGCAGATTAACATTACAGCATTATTACTACCGTATTATTTTTGAGATTTTTATTTTTTTAATCCAAAGGAACCTTACAGAGAAAACGAAAATCCCATTGATCTCTCTACACCGTTGCAGTTCAGTATGATTGGCTTATTTGTATTGCACGCCACTGAAATCCAAAAATACATTTTCAGAAACCACTGAATCCTGAACAGGGTCGTGGTGAACTGGAGCCTATCCCGGCAGACACAGGGCGCAAGGCAGGGCTATATCCAGGATGGGATGCCAAGCGATCACAGGGCAACGGGGGCAATTTTGTCCAACCTATGCAGCAGCATGTTTTTTCGAACGTGGGAGGAAACCGGAATGACCTGCCAAAACCCACACGGACATGGGGAGAACATGCAAACTCCACAGCGAGAGGCACCCGAGCCGGGATCGAAGCCGGGCATTGCAGTTCACTACACCAGCTATCTCTACACTGTATAGCTAAAAATCTGAAAAAAAAACCCAGATTGTGACCCTATTGCATCAAATCAGAGCAATTGCAGAGATATTGCATGCATGTTGTCACGTGTGCAGTGAGTGAGCCGAACAGCCCCGCCCCTGCTTGCATTTCTCCACGGTGGCGCTTCCCGGCAGTCGACCTAAAAAAAAACCTCACTACCCGTACAAACAGTGCTTCTGCCTTAAGTGCACAAGGAGTGGATTCACAGTTGTTTGTGTGCGTATGATTGTTGAACAGAAAGCCATCGTGTGCCAGTGTGGAGGATTATGAGATTGAATGCAGGGTTTGCCAGCTGTGTTCGTGGCTGTCATAATAACAACACGCTTTCATCTGGAATATTCACAACAGTATCTGCGTCTCGCTTCGGCTGGGCGGGGAATTTGTGCGCGTTATAAGTTCTATTATTATTAAAAGGCTCAAGAATTCGGATGTTTGGCCAATTTCATCATTGTTTGGCTTAATGTGGTAAGAAAACTGAAGTACCCATAGAAATGTACAACACTCATAAACTCTACAGGGATGGATTCATGGGTCAATGCTTGCAATGCAATCTCCAGGCCACCTCACAGCCGCAGCCAACAACAAATGATGTTACTAAGAAGAAGACTAAGCAATGACCCGTTCAAGCACCTAACCAGGCACAACCTGCTTAGCTTCTGACGGGATATGAGGTTGGGTGAATTTAGGGTAGTTTGGTTCGACTACTTGAGACTATAAATATTAAAGGCTACTGGGAAACATTGGTCCGGAAGATGATGAAACAATTTATTTTAATCTGAACGATATACTTGTACAGCATAGGATGTATTCAGCGATTGTACCCTGGAATGCTTGGGCGTTCTGGAATGAAATGTGACCGGCTAAAAAGTCTTATAATTCAGATTGTAAGTGTGACTGTAGAAGATAAGGGCTCTGAAGTACCAGAAAGATGGCAGTAGATCAATACGTGCGGTCCACTCACTGAATTGTGGAGTAAAGATATCCATGTGTTGCTTGGAGTGTTAGCACCACGCGTTTTCTCTGGGACCTCCACTCACAGTGACCACACACACACATTGGACACACAAATCAATCAGGCCACACGTACTGTATAGTGTACACACCCACCTAAGTTACACATCCAAAGACACAACAGACTCGGGGCGAATGCTGTTAGCGAGTAGCACCACGACGGGGTGTGTGGCTAGCACCACGCCCGGCCGCCTTTGTCTCCATAGTGGCATTGTTTACACACCGCATCAGGTAGTCATTTGAGGCTGAGTCAACCTAGGACCGGTTCAGAAAATCGTCACTGGTGTTGGCCGTGAGCGGGATTCGAACTCGGGTGACAGCCATGTTTGTAGCCCAGCGCGCTAACCAGAGCTAGCTCTCCGCACACAAAGATCCCCCCATCAATGTTCTAAACCGCGGCGACATCCATTTCCACAGCAACTCATCCTGGGGGATTCCCAGGCGTTCCCAGCTCTTCCTGGGGAATTCCCAGGCGTTCCCAGCTCTTCCTGGGGGATTCCCAGGCGTTCCCAGGCCAGTAGAAGGATATAATCGCTCCAGCGTGTCCTGGGTCGGCCTGTAGGTGTCCGCCTGGTAGACTTCGCGTCCTTCACCAACCTCCGCTGGCATCAGTCACCGGCAAGTCTTATCAGTTCCACAACTCCCGCACACACAGACAGCAGCAACAACAACAACGACCGCCATTCCCCACCAGGTGGCGGTGACGTCTCCACGGCGACCCGTGCCAGGCCACATGCAC